>JAMKCH010025125.1:0-27000 GCA_023653785.1 Ophioderma brevispina | reverse complement strand
CTCTCGCCTCTCGGAGACGATGCTCGGAGATAAAGAATATCTCGATGTCGGCTCAGAATTTCCTCGGTCGGGACAGGGGGTTCACATTGTTCGTTATCCGGATTTTCCTGGCCAAGAACTATTCCATCCTCATTCACGACACTCAACAATTTACTTACTACCCCACGAATTGCATTCAACTCTTCGGTGCGGAAGATCGCCTGTGGTGCCCCGTTCGGGCCCTTGATTACTATAAACGTAAAAAACTAGTTCGCTCAGGGCTCGAACGACTCGTGTTTCTTCTTACACACACACGCTTCCCCCCGCGGGTCTGCGTCCAAAGCGACATTGCTAGATGGATTACCGCTGTAATTAACGATTCCAATGCGGTGATAGGAGCTTCCCAAGCTTGAGCCCACTCCGTTCGTAACATCACGTCGTCATGGGCCTAACACCGCGGAATCAGCATTGCCGAAATCTGCAAGCTTGTCGTGGAGGGCTCCCACAAACGTTTTTGTCGGTGTACCTACGAGAAACAATACAAACTACGCCCACATAAGAACGTTGCAAGGGCACTCCTGCATAAACAACACTAAATCTATCTACACTATACTAAAGTCTCCCATCCGGTTGCCGACTGTGACGCTCGCCCCGGAGTATCCTTTGTCAGGTGAGCACTATGCCCCCGATCTTATTTTAATAATGCTTTAGGCCTTTACATTGTTTCTTTATGTTTAGTTGTAAGGTCTCTCTCTCGCGCCTTTTGGTGCACTCTGTTGACTGCGCTGAATATCATGCTCCACCTCCGCTGATTTGCTTCTGTGTTGATGGAAATTATTCATTCACGGGGGTTAATGCATATATTCAGTCAACATTGGTGTAAGGAAATCAGCTCAGGGTAATGATTTGTTAGAAACACATTATGTTTCATACATTATTTAACTGAGGCCCCGATTTTCCTTCCAATGTTGACTTCCCGCTTCCAGGCCGGCCCACAGCATGATATATACCCGCGTCCGTGTGGGTTTGAGCCAAAACTGAATTACGGAAGAGCTAAGGTCGACAGGGCATGACCTGGGATCACTGGTCGAGACCATTTTATCTTTAGGGGTGCTAAATAAGAGTATTTTGTGTTCATTCCAGCTCTCAGAAGGGCAATTCATATATTTAGTGCAGTCAACTTGGACAGGAAATCATGCCTCATTAAATATTTATGAAAACTTAATGTGGTTTCTCGAACTATTTTCATAAAACTTTTAACCAACATCCTTTGGCTCTACGCTTTTCACGGGTAAATGAGAAAAATAGTATCTGTCTTCTGATGACCCAATATGTTGACACTTCCTGTACAAACTGGGCCTTCTGGGGACAGGCTAGTAAGTGGATCGGGCAGGCCATGGACCTTTAAGATTTCAGGGTAATTTGAACTGAACTATTCTTGTCAGGTTTTCATAAACCAATCATGTTCATTTTTTTTATTATCAAAACTCATCCTAATATTTCTGCATGCCCTTTCAGATTTACTTAACTGCTTGTTTTCTTTCAGGTTGGACTAACTTTATCTGACTCAAACGGAGGTATTGAGATTCCTAGCTATCCACCCACACCTATATGGGAATAAATCTGAATTGTTAACTATTAACTATAGGGCAGAGAGGGATGCCAGCTGATTGAAGTAGACAATGGCCTCATTTGAATTGGAATATTCAGTAGATTGCTCTTATGGATTTTGTTGAGTAAGAAAAAATGTTATTGGCAATAGATATAATGTATTTTAGCCCCAAACCGGGATCTGTCTAGGCAATTTCCTGGCCTCTCTGCACACCAAGGACTTTAGTGATCAGATTGGCACTTACTTACTGACCTCGCCATCGGAAACTTGTGCGTGGCAGACCAGCTGATATCGGTTGCAGTTTCATTGCAAACAACCTTGAGGCGAGAATATTGTGTTAACAAATCTAGAGCAGGCTCTAGTCAGAATTGCTTTGTCTTGCTAAAAAGGCTTTGTCACCAATGGTTCACCTTCACTGGGCTAAAACAAGGAAACCAGGTGCAGTTAAGTGCTAATTATATAAACAGCTGGAATAAGGATATAGCTTATATGTTAATTGATTTAGTATGCACAAGGACACTGTGCATAGATTATTGAGCTATACTCTGCAGTTTTAAAGGCTGACTCAGAGATTTCCAAAATATACAGTGTTCCAAATATCACTAACTTATAAAAACGGTTTGTCCTATTTAATGGGCACATTTTAACTCAATCAATTGTTCTCAAAATGAGGGTTCTTCCACTCAATGTTTAAAGTGGGCACGGTGTAAAATTGAAGCAAAAATGACACCTGTAGGCAAAGAGTTTGGGCCCTCTCTGTGGCACGTATATGATTTGAGGGATGTAGAATTGATCCAGGAACCCCAATACAAAAAAATTGGACAGAAGTATAATATTGTTGTAGCCATGTAAGATCCTTCTAGCCATCAGACACAGTTTGGCTCCAATAGCAGTGCACAGTAGGAATTCTGCCTACCTTGGTGATCAATTTCTGTGAAATCACTTTAAGAAATTGGTAGGAGTGTCACGATTCGATCAAAAAAAATAAATAGCCAAATTATCAAGCCTAAACCATGACACACTTTATATTAGCTACATTTTGTCATAACATATCACTTGATAGCGGTCTTCTGGAAGAATGCCACACGTAAAAGCAGATACAAGATCAATTACACATTGTCCATCTGTTAATTTCCGTTTGCAGTTAAACACAGTTGGTTATGGAGAAGAACTGGCGTTACTGTGGCTCACATTCTCCCTTTGTTTGGGAATCAACCGGTAATGTCGTACAATAATCTTATCATTCTGATCATGTGATTACTAAGCCTGGATATTCCGGGAACTTATAAAAGGATTGACAAGGTTGGAAATGGGATATGGGTAAGCAATTATGGAGCTTTCTTAAAGATGCAACAAGAGATTTCAAGTCGTCTATACTTTCTGATATTAGATGATTTCATTAGATTAGACACTCAATAGATTCCCTACGTTTATTTGGCTACAGAATAACTAAAAAGAAAACGAAAACGATGATTTGTCTATGCTGTATTCATAGAAATATTAGGCTGGAATTTCCTAATCTTATAGGAAATTAGAAATTTCACAATTTTGTACCGACGAAAGTCTCAGCTTAATCCTTTTCAGATGTTGATATTTTTGAATAGAAAGTTTCCACCTGTTACCCTTGAACTCTCTGTTTAACCTTTTTTATTAAGCCAAACAATCAAGAAAATGTTTGACTAGTAAATTCTCCAGAAATCTTACTCAAGGACCCTTTAAATGAACATCAACAAACACTTTCTAGCAAATACAACATTCATAATCATCCTTAAAACATTCGTAGTAAATTCACTGAGGCAAACCCATAATGCACTGTTTTGGAAAATGCAACGCATATCAATAAAGTCATGTGATCCACAAAAATCCTGTTATACATAAGGAATATCATGATCATGAAATTGTCTTTTGGTCCTTAAACTTCTAGGATACTTTTGTCCCTAAGTACAGACATGAGTTTTTATGGTGCAAAGGTTGGGAACATTGCAAAGCATTATGGGATGATTCAAAAAACCCCTCTGGTTACGGTACAGTATGCACATTGCAATGCATTATGGGGATTGGTTCAAACCACCCTCATGTTACAGTAACAATAGGTGCACCTGTTATTGCATTATTGTATGAATTCAAAATACCCTCTGATGCAAAGGTAAAATTCGCGCAAAGTGCTGCACCTTACAGCTGCTGTGATGACCGTTCATTGTAACTGAATGCTTATTGGGGTCATCATGTTCAGAAAACTTTAATTTGAAATGCAACTATTACGCTGATGCTGAGCATTTGAATAAGACGCGTTGCCAGTAACTGGCTCACTCTAAACTTTGGTTCGAGCCACTTAATCACATTGATACAACACAAATCCTATAACATAATCATAATTTGGAACAGAAGCATGACGCAAGCTTGAACTCAGTAACCAATGGATACGAACATGCACTACATAACGAATTGCCTTTTAACTCCATGTGATCATGTCTGCATATATGATTTCCAATTGGTATTTTTATTTGTGCTTCTTTCTGCATATTTCATAATTTTTTGTAAGTATTTGAGTGACAAGAAAATTATCAAAAAAACAAGCTGTAATATACTGTTGATTTATTGCTTTATTTCTCATGTTGTCTTGACGTTTTTTGTGATAATGAGTTTTAACAGCCCAACAGGATCATTCAGTACTCCTGGATATCCCGGGCATTTGCCAACAACAGAGACTGTCGTTACCCTCAATCACTGCAAGTGAATGTCCTTCTTTTGAAATCACGTTTGATCGACTTTGAACTGGAATATCATGCGGACTGTGACTATGACTTTTGTGAAAGTAACCTATTTGATTTTCATTTTTTTTAAAAATAATATATGGAAGGTTTCAGAGAATCATGCAACATGCAAAAAGTATAAGTACAATAGGGAGTGGAACTGCAAACTGAATAAATAATTTAAGTAGTATAAACCCAAGTTTAAATCCGTTTTGTCCCCGTCAACGGGGGTGGCCGGATGCACCTCACAGTTCGCACAACCGCCTTACTCCTTCCTTCCATTTCAACCGATTCAATGCTCTACCAACTCCTCAACCGCAACTCTCGCTACGCTCCTCCAACTGCTTCACCTATGTCTTCTTTGGACGCCCCTCCTGCCTCAACCGTCCCACCATCGAACTCAAAAGCCCTTCTTAAACATGCTCGTCATCCTTCCGTAAGGGACATAATGGCACTGAAAAAAATTGCCATAATGACAAGGACCCTTACTGAAATCACTCCACAGAGATGACACAAGTTGGATGTTTTCATCTGTAAAAACGGAAGATTTCCAGTGGGGGTGAGGTGGAAGTTTGTGTCCATTTCTGGCACAGAAACGCAAGGTGTTCACATTCTTGACAGAATTTACAGTGTATCTAGCATGTTTGCGACACAAGTCAAAAGCATTCAGACGGGATTCAGCCTTGTACTTCAGGCTTGTAGTAGATAGTGATCTGGCAATAAAAGGTGAATTAGCCCGGGATTAGCACATATACAATAGCATGGTCTGTGAGCTGAAGACACATGCTTTCAAGTTTGGTAAATGCTGGCAGTAATTTTCAGCATCCTTGTTCCAGAAGATGCCACAAACTGCCACCATTCGGAAACAGATGATCCGAAAACTCAGCCCCCCCCCCCCCCAGAACTCTTCCTTGTGTTTTACTGTTTGGACAGAATGTAAACATCCAAATTGTTTTCAAACGCATGGAAGTGATTTCAGTAAGGGTCCTTTTCATTAGTCAATTTTTTCTTGCCATTAGTCCCTTTAACCCTGCCCATACCAATGTAACGCTATTTCGCCTTCGCCAACCGTTCCATCGCCTCTTCCAAACCCACATCTGCATCAATTCTCAGTCTTCATCCTATCCATTCAACTTCACAACCACACATCGCTCTCATCAGTGCTCCCTGTCCTCGAGAAGCCCTCCTCTAATTTTTTCTCATACACCACGTCTCACACCCTACACATCACAGATCTCACACAACTCCTTTATCACACCATTCCTTTCCATCTTCAAGATATCTTTTCCCTTGCAACAAACTCCCCACATTCCTAATCTTCCCACCCTCCATACCTCACTCTAGATGTCATAGCCACCTCGCATCCACCACCCCCACCTACCTTGTCCCCTCGGTATGTGAACTCCTTCGCCGACTCCACCTCATCACCCAACTTTTCCTCCTGTTCCACCATCCTCCAGCTCCTGTCTCGCATCTTCCACCCATAAAATCTCTTGCCAAACTCGGAGTAACTCTCTTCATCTTTGTGATCTCCTAATGGATCATTCCTCACCCCACACTGAATTTGCTTTTTTACTCCTTCCCATACCGCTATATGGGTCTACCTTACTTCATTACCACCTCCTCTCCACCCCGCTCCCCTCCACTTTTAGTCTTCCCAAGTTTACCTTCAGGCCTCCTTCCTTTTCAGACTTCTTTCCTCAGTCCTTCCATTGTCCTTGCACATTAAAACCAAGTCAATCAGCATACAACATCTCACACATCTCACAAACCTTCTTTTGACCTCTCCGTGACTACATCATCACAATTGCAAAAATCAATTGCTAAAGTACAGAACCTTAATGCACACCCCAACATGTCACCTAAAACCCTCCTCAGACCATCAGACCCCACTCTACTCTTGTCTTTGCTCCTTATACAAACTCATCACTGCTTTCTAACGATACTTCTGGTATAGAGGAAGAGAAATAACCAATTCCATGTGCATTACATTTAAGGAACGCTATATACAAAATCATTACGTTAAAGGAAACCTCAAGAAAGAGGGGATTCGTTAGTACGAATTATGAGGGCGAGCCCGGAATGAATTTGTAACTACGAACCCTCTTTCGAGAGGTTCCCAGACTTAAACCATTCCTCACAATGTAAAATCAATGTCCGTAACAAAACGCATAAACCGTGAATTTCAGTAAATTGCATATTTACTCAATCCATTTGAGTATGAAAGCGTTGAAGGCTGTAATTGGATGATAAGATTAATATCGATCCCTTTCGTAGTTCACAACATCAGGACAATGTTGGGGCTTGCTGCAGTATTATATGAAAGTCTTTGCTATATGTACATGTGCGTGTTCTGGACTCCAGTCTCAGGGTACTCATTCAGTGAACACGCCTGATGGATACAAGTTTATACGGGGACAAGATTTAATTAATTGTATTAATTACCCTCCGGGATATGCACTTGGATTACAAACCATAGTTCGGAGCACTGCCAGGGTAAGAAGGGATTTAGGATTAATACCTGGAATAATTAAGGCTAACGATATTTATCCATTATAACGCAGATATCAAGCAACTGCAGAATCATACACTTTGGGAAAATATTTACGACCGAGACTCTTTACAGGAACAAGAGCAAATATAATTTGAAATGTACATTCCCGGAGTATGCCAAGGATTTACAACAATGCGTACAACGGGTCCAGATTTTGCAGTCTCTAGAAAGGTTGCGTGAAATTGTTGATTTAGATCAAAAAATTGTCCGGGCAGACGGGTACTTCAAACATATTATGACCATTACGGGGACGTGCCGCAAATATGGGTCTCATTAGCAACCTTCTGGTATATGAAAGACTACTTGTTTCATGCCATTTTAGTATAGTATTAGGAAAATATGTCCCCCATTTTAACAGGTTATAACAATTTGTTGTGACAAATGCGTCAAATTTGTCCTAAAATCTGAAGCCAACTTTGCTAAGAATAAAGTCGACCATTTTGAGGAAATACAATTTGTTGTTAAATTTGGCCTCTCGCTAAAATCTACATCTCTGGAATAGCTGTAGCTTTTTCAGCCAAAAATTGGTAGAGATGGGTATAGTTGCAGGGACTCTCGAGGCACGTCCCCTAACCAAAGCAAAATAAATCCCCCCCCCCCACCCCCCCTAAAAAAATACCCCCCCCCACCCCCCCCCCCACCCCCCCCCCACCCCACATTTTTTTAACCCCCCCCCCCGGGGAAATTGTCTCGGCTTCAAGCTTCACGCTACCGTAGATTTTAAAATTAAGATTTATGGAATTGCATTTTTTGTAATGTTTTTCAGTGTCGTTATCGCCAGTTTAAAAAAGGAGCAAAAGGCAAAGACAACGATAAAAAATCCAGTAGCAACAGCCTTTTTTGATCTAAAAAATGATAATGACGTGGGGTTTCGGGACAACCAGAAAGCAATGCTGACATATAAAAACCAGTCTTTGTTGGCCATGACAGGATTGAAGAGGAATATGTTCATATATAGTTGTGGCTTTGTCGTTGTACTTCGTCAGACTAGTCAATGATTGGGATATTCTACCTCAATAGCACACCTTACAGTTTGGTAAACTCTGATATCCCCCTAAAAACTTGTGAAGAACCCTGCGTGTTTTAAATATATGTGCCCGTCCCCGCCCAATTGTTGGTTTGACATCGCACTAATCATAATGTCTATGGATATATATCAAAAATGATTGAAAAAAAAAAAAAAAAATCAATATGATTCACGCGTCGTATTGACATGTAAAACTGCATTAAATTATTAAACGATCTATCTATAACAACGAGGGCCTAAAACAATAACCGAACTTTACATGATACATTTCTGAAGTGAAAACAAGATTAATCCGCATTTTAAGAAAATATTATAAGTCGCAAATTCCATTAAAGTAATTGAAGTCAAGTTATAGGCTTAAAAGTTAACTAAATGTTAATCACTATACAGTAGGAAGAATTTTAAGATTGAAATAAGTTAGAAAAAAAAATTATATATATTTCTAAGGCCATAAACAAAGACGAACCAAAAGGTATTGTTACATTTTGAAAAAAATACCTGGACAAGATTTCCAGGCTGAAAAAAACTTGAAGGACTTATGACCTGCGATGACAAGAGATCCATCCAGTAGATTATTAAGACCAAAATAGTGGAAAAATTTTTTAAAAAATCAAAATGTAAACAGGAGTGCATCCTAAGGCCCATCTTTAAAAAAACAACACGTGTACAAAATAATAAAAAGTACAACAAAAACTTCCGGATCCAAGGTTAGTTATTTTTCACATGATTGTTATTATAGTTTTGTGACCACCATTTTAGATGTCGTTAAACTGGTCAGTCTATTTAATAAAATGGAATGACATGTTCTACGAATCTTCTGTTTGATTCATGTTAATGTGTGGGTAAATTCCCCCAGTTTCGTAGATACGAATCCACGCTTAACCGTAGGAATCGTAGATACGAAGCTAACTAGAATGGGAACAGAAGTTCAGTGAAATTAGGACCAAGGTTTAGTAGAATAGAAGTGGAAAAAAAACGTCATGCAATGTGTTTTATAATTATGAGCTGATGTTCCTTTTAAATCCAAAAGAAGTTTACTGAAACATATGCTTTTTCCTTCTTGAGAAGTGGAAATGCCCCAAAAATACAAATAAACACCCCTAAAAAAGAAATGGAACGTCCCAACCTGAGGAAGAGTAATGGCAGACAGGGTGTGACCCCCAGGTCACACCTGTCGACCATGACTCTCCCTCAGTTCGTTTTGGGCCAGCTAGCTGAAACGGACGTTTGTACCGGTGGCGCCCGCTCCATTTACTACTGCCAAACTGAGATTAATTGATTAAGGACGGGGTCTTCTCTGCGGAAGACTCCTAATACTACTTACCACACTACCTTGGATTATTAAGGATTATTATACTACGAATAAGCACTCTTGGACGGCAAAATTATCCGCGGATTTCTTACCCGAACGGGAGAGCTTTTTTGTGGTATCCTTTTTTCCCGCCATGCGGTCATGGTGATAATTTGTGCGGGGACAAAGGTAAACAAGGCCGCCCATAGCGCCATTTATTTTAATGTATCTGCTGGTTGTGTATTAATAAATATGTTGAAACGATTAGAAAAAATTTCTTAAACGTTTGGCGTCAGTTACCGAGGCGGTTTCTTAGTCCCTACGTTTTCGTGTCGGGAGTACCTCCACGACACGCTTCATTGTTATGATCTGTTTTGGACACGCGGTAATTCCATTCGGCTCGCGTCACCCCGTTTACGGCGCATAATGCGCACGTTGTTCCGCCTACTGTCCAATGTTTCGATCCCCATCCTCTTTGCGTTGAACTCCGGCAATGCTCCCACACCGACTGGTGGCTTGTCTTTCTGCATTGGAATATCCGTCGCCCACTGGGCAGACTTAGTGCTCGGGTATTCTTCCGTTGCGGCCGAGGGGAGAATGTGGGGCGGAGGGGTGGTACTCGGGCTCCGGTTACCGGGGATCTTCCCGGCAGCCGGCTGCTATGGGAGCTCACGAAGGTAGGGCCAGCTAAGCTCTCGGGCACCTCCAAGGGGAGTTCGCCCGCTCAAGCACGCAGATACCGGCCGCTGGTTCGCCTGGTTTAGCTCTCGGAGCTTTACCGGTGCAGGCTAGCGCGGTTCACTGCCAATACCCAAGGGGTTGCGGGGGCGGGTGAACGCTCCGGTGCGTGGTGAAGTGGTGATGGGAACGCCACGGTGGAACGGGGTCGATACATTCGCCGCTAAGTGTCGATGACATAGCGTGGTTTGTTAGTACCGGGGCGTCTTCGGGCGCCCCCGACCGCGGGACTACGGTAGCGGGTCACCAGGGTATCGCTGTGAGACCAGGGCGGCTGCCGGCTACGGAACACTTAAGGCTGCCGCATGCTGTCATCCCCACGCTAACAACGCCTCGCATGAGTAGCCTAGCTCGTCCTGCAATGCCACCCCAGCTGGTACCCTATACCGCGCCGGGCCCTGGTGGGCTGGTGTGGCGACGCGTGCTGCTCCGCCAGGGTGGCCCACGTTGATGCCCAAGCTGCACCGTCATGCTTTGGCCTCTTGCGGGTAACCTTCGCCTGCGGGAGGCGAAAGGTTAAGGCTCGGGGGGGTACCATGTACCACTCCACTATGGTAGGTCGCAGGGGGCGGGGCGGGCGGTCACCCACCCGCATCAGCAGCGGCGCTCATGCGGAGAAGCCGCGTGGCGTGCTTCAGCGGGGGCTTCGTACACGCAGAAAACAGACACTTTACGGGTCATGCTGCGCCCCGTCGGTTGCCTACCCACCCCAGTCGGGCGGAACTGTGGGTGGATCAGTATGGTTGGTATGGTTTTTCCAACCGGGGTGCCTGCTTGCTGGGGGGCCCCAACCGGGTATGGCTTCCACCGCGGCCTCCACCATCGGCTGCTCAGCCGTCGGTACCAGTGTGGCGGGGGTGGGGTGGTTCTGACCAACCGCTCGCGAGCGGTGGTGTCGCCCGCTGCTTCGCAGCAATGCTTTTTACCCTATAGGGGGGTGGCGGGTTCGGCGGCGTACAGACTGGTACCTGGCCTGGGCAGGGCGGTGTATCCCACTCTGCGTGCCTGTACTTAGCCTAGGTCGCAATGTGACTCTCTTCAGTGGCCGTAAGGCTCGCGGCTCCGGGAGTCCGTTGGAGTTTTCCTCCCGCCTTGCTTTGGGTGTGGCGTTCTACCCTTTTCATTGCGACCCCCCTCTCGTATGGAGGTTATGTCTGGATTGTTTCTCCGGCTGTCGTTGGCGTGATGCTCAATCCGTATTACCGACGGATCCTCTCCACTGGAGGGAGGGTTGTTTCTCCGACTCGTAGGCGCGATTTTTTCAGCCTAAATAGGGACTTGTCTCATTCCTGGGGATTGTCTCTCCACGGGGTGTTTGTAACGCCTTGACGTTGGCGTCGTTGTTTGACCTTCAATCTCTAGCGCCGCGGCTTGTCTCCCTTGTGGGGTTGTCGCGCCGCTCCGGCTCTCGTGCCTCCCCTCGGGACGACGAGGTCTCGGCGGTACTCACGGGCCTCCTCAAGGCTTATTCTGGGCAGGGTTCCCGCGAAGCGGAGGAGGACCCCTACCCTAGTGCTTCACTCCTGTCCCGGTTTGGTTCGGGGGTGAGCTATCTCAGCCTATATGGTCCTGGGTCGCAGCGGGTTACGTCGTTGTAGGGCGTATGCGTGGCTCTCATTTTCTGCAGGACTCCGTCTTCGTCGGACTGGTTGTGTTAGCGGGGGTTGGTAGATCCCGCTCACCTGCCGTGGGCTGTCATAGCCCGCCTTGGCTGGGGTTGTGATGGGTGCTTCCTGCCATGCGATCGCTGTTGCTTGCCGGGGCAGCGGACCTTAGCCTCTATGCATGGCCCCCGGGCTCCGGCTGGGGGTGCTTCGCTGCTCAGGGCCCTCGTTTTGGGGCATCGACTCTAGACTTAGGACCTGCGCGTTCCATCTATGGGCTTTGTTTTAGCTGGGGTCGGGGCTTCCGTCGCCGCCTCTGATGGCGGGACGATATTGATTGCCAACGGTTTGTTGGAACAAGCGCATTCGGGTGCCCACCGCTGGGTCCTCTTAGTATGCATTACCTTCAGAGTCGTAAGACTTCGGACTTGGGATAGGTCAGTGCTAGGCTTTAGGCCTTGCCCTTAGCACTTGTGCGGTAGACCCTGCTGCCTAGCCTGGTCCGCCGTCTCTCTTAGGGCTCAGACCTTGGCGTTGGTCAGCTCTGCTGTCCCCTAGTTGGGGATCAGGCCGGGGTGACCCCGAAGTTCAGGCCTAGTGATCATTTGCCGTCTGGAGTTTCATCTCGTCTCCCTTCGGTGAGGACTAGGCCGTTTGTATCCTGGACGATTGACTTCGGCCGGGGATTACTGGATCTGGTTCTTTGCCCCCGAAATCAATTGGGAGAGTTCGGTTGCCCATGGTCATGGCGGTTTTTTCTATGGGCGCACCCTTGAACGGTGACTGATCCGTGCTTAAAACTGGGCCTGGGCCTTGTCGTCTAGTCGTTGCTACTCGACTCTGACCTCTATTCCCTTCGGGACTACCGGCTTGGTTCTCTCCATGAAAGACTATGCTTGGCCTTAGTGGGGCCTACGCCTGGCTTAGTATGGCCTTCGGCATAAGGCTCTAAATGCCCTTCTGCTTGGTGGCAACCACGGGGCCCCCCCATCGGGCGGTATTTGAGGCACGCGTCTGGGTTGGCTTACTGTGGATACTGTCGGGGCCTATCTTAGGCCAGCCTAGGCTGGGGTTAAGGATTTTAATCCCCTCTCGGACTTATCTCCTGTATTAGGGACTTGGACCTTTTCTTGGCTGTTCACCTCGGCCCTTCCGCCCTCACTCCGTTTGCGGCACAACGAATTCACCGGACTTCTCGAGCGGCTGGCGACCCTCAGTGGGGCCTAGGCCTGTTGGGGCCGGTTCTCGGGGCCTCGTCATTCCGTTGGCTCTGGTTCTTGTGTTCCAGCTTTGGGGTTCGGATCCCACCCAGGTGGATGCCTCTCCCCCTCGTGGGCTCGGTTTGTTCGCAGGGGCGGTTTGGTTAGGTACGTGTTGCCTAACCTTAGCGGTTTTGCCAAGGGCATTACTCTCGGCCACTGGGCCTAGCCCTTGAGGTCGTTTGATTTTTGTGCCTAGACGCCACCCACCCTGGGCCGGCCGTATTGACCGTAGGCCCCTTTCTCCTCTCGTTCCTGGGAGCTAGGGCTGCCTCGACAGTTCTCACGCTCCTCGCCTTCGGCCGGGGGCGCCTTGTTGTGGGACACACCCTGGCCCTCCGCTCTCTCTGAAGCGCTGGGCCCCGGGGGGTGTACTCCCGTCGACATCGAGGATCTGAAGGGCTGGGTTCGTCCCCCTCTTCCTGCGGTGGTCAAGAGGCTTCTGGTGCTCAAACACCCTCACTTCGTGCGGTTTACTTCGCACGCCTTAGGTCAGTTCTTACTGCGGGCGTGGCTTCATCCTGCCGGAGTTTTTTTCTTGCAGCATTGACTTGTGCCATTCTCCGTTGGTATCTCTGGATTCTGTTGGCCGGTCGGTTGCTCGGCTCCAGTCTGTCTGAATCCTTAGCGATACGGAGCCGTTGACGTGGCTATCCGCCTGGTTCCGATTTGGGGGATCTCTGTCCCTTCTTGTCGGGTAGGTCCATTTCTAGACCTTGACCTGGACTTCTAATAGGAGATGTAGCCGTCGGCCCAAGGCGGGATGTCGCCGGGGCGGTTTTCCCCGATTGGAAGCCCCATTCATGTCTTAATGGTCTAAAGTGTTGGTTGACGAGTTAGTTACTCAACTTCTCGAGACCAATGGTGACATTGGTCGGTATCTGGGTCGGTCGGTCCCTTCGGGTCAACTGTGGGACTTGGTCCCCTCCCAGGCGGGGACTTTGTCCCTTCCCTTATGACTCGACGCTTTTCGCTTTTCCAGAGGCCGGGATATCTGTGTCAGGACCGTGGTTGTCCTGATGACACCTTTGGAGATTGACCTTCTTACCGTAGCCAGAGTTCGCGTTTGAGCGGCTAGGTGGTCTGGCATCTTGTATCGAACTGTCGTTCCGTTCAGAAAGATACTTGGGTCGTTTGTCCCTGAGTTTCCATGATCATTTTGTTCTTATCGACCCTTGTCACCACATCTTGGGTGCAGTCGCCATGGCTGGGGTCTCGCTCCAGATCTCGAGATGCCAAGCATTCGGGCATCTCGAGACACTTCCCGAGTATCTAGGGATCTTCGAGGGCCTCTAGGAAGCTTCATTTCGGGTCGCCCCTTGGGGAATCCCCCGTTACTTCCGTGAAGCTTCCCTTTAGCCCCTTCTCCTGGTAGATTTCTTAGTGGTTGCCCTACTCATCTACCGTGAACCGGATCTGCCGTTTCTGGCAGGTTCGGGGAAGTGCTAGCTCTGACTGCCTCACCGCATCCGGGCCACTATGCCGGGATCCCGGTTTATTCAGAGGATGGCCTCGTCATCACTCGGTAGGTAGTTCTGTCTGCTTCCGAGTCGAGGCCTTTGATTGTCCCCTCCTATCCAGCGGTTGTCCAGCAGTGGGGTGAGACTTTGCACTTTAAGGGCTTGGTGAGCAAACTCCGATTGTCCATCGTCCGGACTTTGTGGTGGCCTAACTCAGCCATCCAGTGGAGGTTGGTTGGTTCATCCTTCGATGACGTTGGCATGTCCCATTAAACTCCTGAAGGGTGCGTGTTTATCGGTTCCCGGTCCCGACTCGAAAGTAGTTCCCTATTGGGATCTAATCTTTATCAGCGGATCTTGGCGTGAGCACCGATTGTCCCTCGGGTGCGGCATCGCTTCTCGTTTCTGCCTTATTATCACTTTGGGTCTAGACCTCCCCCGGGTGAATTCGCCGGAGATTTCTTTATCCTCGTTAGCTTTTCTCCCGGGTCAGGATTTGGTATATCGTGCCAACCTCTGTTCAGGGCTGGTTTTTTTCCGCTATCCTTCAGCATTTCTCCTCCCCCTCGGGTCAGTCACGTCTCTTCCCGTTGGGTTTCGTCTGTGGTTTACGTCGGGCCTCCGCTCTCGGGAGCCCATTCGTCCGTTTTTTGGAGTAGGCTCTTCCTGTTCCCGCGTCTTTACGTGGGTCGGCCTTGCGTTTCATTTAGTACTCGAGCTATTTGCGAGCACGTTGACCCTTGTTTCTCGCCATTGCGTCGAGGGCGCTCTCGGCCTTCGTATAGGGCCTCCTGCGCTCTCCCGTCTCCTTCAGAGTTTTTATTTGCCTATTCCTTAGGCTGGATCTTTCTCTGTAGGAAATTTGCACTGGCTTGTTCCAAAAATAGACCTAAGCCAGGTCATTAAATACAATATAAAAGTTTAAGGTCTAATTAATAACTCCCCCCCTGGGTATGAACCCTTTAGGTGAGGTTTTCCTGTGCCCTGACTTTGTGGAATATAGATTGACCATGTGTTTCCATCCCTGGCGTTTTTCGTTCCAACCTTGGCTGCACCTTCGACACGCTATCCGTGAAGGACCTATATTATGTTAAACCCACCTCCGAATAGTAGGAGCTAGTCTGGGGTTGATGAAAATTTCATTCACGAAGGTAATGCATATGTTTTCAGTCAACATGGTGTTAAAGGAAATCAGCTCAATGTAATGATTTAGTCAAACAAACATGTTAGTTTTTATTAAATCAGTATAATGAGGCAGCATTTCCTTTGCCAATGTGACTTCCCACGCCATCACACCCCACAAACATATAGTTCGTTGCGTCCGTGTGGCTTGGGCAAAACGAAGCTGAGGTGAGAGTAAAGCCGACAGGCTGGGTCACTGGTAGGTTCCTTTTCTCTTTAGGGGTGTTATTTTTGTATTTTGGGGCATGGCATTTCACTTCTCAGCAGGAAAATGCATATGTTTCAGTCAACATTGGAAAGGAAATGCAGGCTGAGGAATGATTTATAAAACATAAAATGTTTTTTGACTACTTTCTAGCCTGCACATACCCAACAAGCAGATAACAGCACATGCACTCACATTTGTCCAAATCATATATCCATTTTTTTTTAAATGTTTTTTGAAAAAGAAAATGAATTGGAACTGGTTTGTTACAAACCCACACACCTTTCATTTGAGCCAGGCCTGTATGCAAAAAATTTAGAGAAAATTTAGGCATTTTGACAAAGAAGTTGACTTTTGGTATGAGATGTTCCAAAAAGTTACAAGTACCATTTTAGGGGGTTAGGTCTTTACCAAACAATTTCCACTTTTTGAAGTCAGTCAATGTCTGTTCCTCTAAAATTGTTATTCAAGAGGCTTATAAAGAAAAGCCACTTCAATATCAAAATTTATTTAGCTTCTATGAGTTCAAAAAGATTCCAAAGGGTATAGTATTCACCTGCATGGCAAGTTTGTGTCCCCCCCCCCCAAAACCTACTCTGGAACTGACTGTTAATGACAGTTGGCGGATCAGAATGGAAAAAGAGCGGGCACAAGGAAGAGTCTAAATATTGGGAGGTATCGGTAAAAAACTTTATGTATGACAGAACTCTTTATTGAAATGGGATTAGTGTGGTATCAAGTGGACCACTATTTGAAATTTCTAGCTACAATACAAGGTATAACGAGTTATGTGAACCAGTGCAATGTGTTGGTTGATAACACGCAATTGTAAGCTTACTTTGTGCCCATGCTTTTCCGATTCTGGATCCGCCAATGGTATATGAACAAACGTAGTATGACTCTTGTGTATGGACTGGTGCTTATGCCCCTCTTGAATGAGGATATAGGATTGAAACAGGACCCTGTTCAAGTTAACTCCTTTGCGCACGAAATGACGCATAGGGCGGAACCTATCTCAGTTCCCACAACTCTAGGTGTGCGTTCTTCTTGCCAACACTACAGTGAAAGCTACAGTAGGGGGATTAGGCTTCTGGTAGCTATGGTGTAAATTGTCCTTCTCTATTCTGGTTCTGAATGCCGAGTGCCTGACAAGAATGGCAGTCAAGTACGGGACAATTTTAAAGTCTTTGGTTATGAAACGGCCGGGTTTCGAACCCGCGACTCACGACTGTGAGGCGAAAGCTCTAACCGCTAAGCCAACACGTCGGTTAGAGACTATGTTCCTCAGTTAGAGCACAAATGCCAAGACAACACTCGTGGATTGGGAGCAGTTTATAAAATAAAATAGCTTTTTTTTGCCTTGTCTTCCCCGACTCCAGATGAACGTTCACTGGCACAAAAATTATATTGTGGTTCCAGAGGTGTGTTACCTGGGGAAAATCCTATGGGAACCAGGTGTTGGTGGATTTCCTAATGATGCCAGTGCAGTGCTAGGGGCTCTCCAGGGCTACGTATGCATTTGTAGATGGCCACCAGAAAAGATTGAAGGAGATAGAGGAAGGTCTGGTTCAGGTTCGGACCAAGACCGAGAGGGTCTCAGCAGTATATGATTCCCGAAATAGAACATGCAGTTACCACCTGCCCTATCATATTTAGTGCTAAGTAATTTTTTGGCTTTGGAATTAATTTTATGTGATTTTGTTTTTATTTTGATTGGTTTTCATTATACCTTACACTTGTAGCATTGGAAATTTTGTCCCCCATTGGAAGTGTGGGGAAAGTTGCCCCCTCCCTCCCGAACCACGAGGGATGGCAAGAGGGCAAATATACCCAACATACTTTTAAAAAATATCAAATTACAGATTTAAAATATACTTTAAAACTCAATTCGAAACGTATCAAGACCTTGACCTATGCTGAATAAATGTTTGACCTTTGACTTACCTAGTTCACTAGATATCCTGAGAAAATAGCGTATTCACAAAATTTTAAATTTGAGTTGAACTGATCTTGTGTTTGTGTATGAGCAAAGTGCGGTTTCCCATGGTCCATAGCTGTAATTTCTGTCCGTGTACGGACAGAAATACAAATTGCGAATTTCTACAGACAACAATGAAATGGCACGTAAGATTACGTAACATGTGGATTACTAAGGCTACGGTTACGATGAATAAAAATCTTAACTAAATTGAGGGAAGTCGGAAGGGGCGGGACGAGGTGTGGATCTTGAAATGCCCCTTTTAATTCTTTGAAAACCTTGGTCTGTCACAGTTCCATGAATGCAATGCAAGTTCTGAACAGCAACATTGGCTTCTTTTAATCTCCTAATTTACCTCTTCCATATCCACTAAAAAACGAGTACTGCACGACCAGCATTGGAGGACGGAGTTGGGGCCAAGGGGTAAAGGTCACCTTCCCAATTTCCTGGATATTGAAGAACACCTGGGATGTGTCCGAGATAGTGTACAGGTAAGGTGTGCAGAAAAAAAGAAAGATTTCCTGAGTGATTAACTCAGTATTTACTAAATTTCTGGATTTGAATAAGGGAGTGTCTGGGGAAAATGAAACAAGAATTCAAAAGCTGGTGTCCTGTGCTCTGGGCTGCTTTAAGTTAGGTGACCTGGTTAACTCAGTTGCTGTGAAGTATTTGTTGTGGCAGTGGCATAAACCAGCTTTTTTTAAGGGGAAAGATTCCCACAGGTGGGGGGGAATAGCTGCCCCCTCTGGTTACGCAACTGTAATGTGCAAGGGAAAGGGAGGGCACATACACTCAAATTTGCCTGTGTGTGCACGTGCATGAAAAGTGTGTGTGTCGGTATAACCCAATTGCACCAAACTGGTTCCTGAGGGCACACCCACCATGTTATGATGGGGTTGTTACATGTCCACATATAAAGGTATACAGGTCAACATTTGTGACAGAGAGTGAAGCGACAGTTAGATCGCAAAGCAGCGACGAAGTGGTTCGAAAGAACGCATTGGGAACATGGTCGCTTATTGGGACAAAGGGACTCCAAATCCTGTTATACCTGCTGGAATTGATCAAACTAAATTTTACATAGTAGGGACATTTCAGTATTGATTTCTATGGTTCAGAAGGGTATTTTCAGTGTAACTTTTTTCAAATTTTCAGTGTTCTGTGCTCATATGTGAATATGATCAGATACTGTGAACAAAAACTGACTTTTGTAAAATGGACCATATAGTAAATTGGTCGTCGTGCCGAGCAAGTTGATGTGCGGAAGTGCCCATCTATCGTGACCTTAGCGTTTGGGCCAGACTCCTCTGTATTGTTTTGTTGTGGGGGGTTCGCCACTCCTCCCGCACAGCGCGTCTGATTTACGTCACAACATGGAATAATGCTGGTACCCATTTATACACCTGGGTGGGGAGGAGTAATTGAGTTAAAGCGCCTTACTCAAGGGCACAACTCGTTGGTCGCAGTGGGACTCGAAACACCGACCTTTGGAGTGTGGGGCGAATGGTCAATCCACGACCACACGTACCCTCAAATATGACCTATACTGGACAAAAAAGTATGCAAACATTAAAATATTAATTTATGTTCTTGCAGTGGTGGACAGAGACAACGGTCGCAAGTCAGAGCCATTGCTGGGGGGAGCTAGCTACAACGCTCGATCTATGGAATCAGACAGTAATTCGCGTCGTCATTAATTAACTTGATAGGCTTATCCTGTCCCGCGTCTTTACGTGGGTCGGCCTTGCATTTCATTTAGTATCGACGCTATGGCGAGCCCGTGAAGACTGTCTTTGCCATTGCCTCGAGGGCGCCGCGGCCTTGTCTGGGCCTCCTGCGCTTCGCCCGTCTCCTTCAGAGTTTTTCTTCTTGCCTATCCTTAGGCTGGATTTTCTCTGTAGGAACTGCACTTGCTCTGTTCCAAAAGACTTAAGCCAGGTCATTTAACACAATATAAAAGTTTCAGGTCCTAATACTCAACCCTGTGTATGCAACCCTTGGTGATTTTTCGGTGCCCTGACTTTTTGGATTTTGGAATCTAGATTCCTTGTGTTTCCATGCCTGGCGTGTTTCGTTCCAACCTTTGGCTGCACCTTTCGCCCGCTCTTGAGACTATTATGTTCCACCTCCGCCTAGTAGGAGCTAGTCTGGTGTTGATTGAAAATATTATTCAACGAAGGTAATGCATATAGATGTTGCAGTCAACATTGTTTAAAGGGAAATCAGCTCAGTGTATGATTTGTCACAAAACATGTTATGTTTTATAAATCAATAACTTGAGGCCTGATTTCCTTTCAATTTGACTTCCCACTCCACCCTACCCCACACATAATAGGTCGTTGCGTCCGTTGTGGGATTGGGCCAAAAAGGAGCAGTGAGGGAGAGTAATAGCCGACAGGCTGGGGGTCACTGTAGGACGTTCCATTTCTCTTTAGAGGGGTGATTTGTATTTTTGGGCATTTCACTTCTCAAGAAGGAAAATGCATCTGTTTCAGTCAACACATGGAAAGGAAATCAGGCCTGAGTCCTGCGTTATTGAGTTATATGATTATAAAACATAACATGTTTTTGCAATCATTCTAGCCTGCATACCCCAACAGCAGATAACAGCACATGCACAATTTGTCAAATCATATATATACCCTGATTGTAGAGTCGGTCAAAGAAAATTAATTGGAACTGGTTTGTTCAAACCACACCTTTAATTTGAGCCAGGCCGTATGCTAAAATTTAGAGAAATTTAGCGAAATTTGACAAGAAGTTGAAGTTTGGTGAGAGAGGTCAAACAGGTTAAAGTTACTGTAGGGGTTAGTCTACTTTTACCAAAAAATTCCACTTTTTGAAGTCGTTTGCAATCTTGTTCCTCTAACATCTTGTTATTCAAGAGGCTTATAAAGAAAAGCACTTCAAATATCAAAATTTATTTATCTTTATAGGCACTCTAGGCTGTGCGTCTGCCAATACAGTGAAAGCTACAGTAGGGGGTTAGTCTTCTGGTAGCTCTGCGTGTTAACTTTTCCTACTCTATTCTTTAAATGCCGAGTGCCTGACAAGAAGGCAGTAGGTACCATTTTTAAAGTCTTTGGTATGACCCGGCCGGGGTTCGAACCCGCGACCTCCCGACTGTGAGGCGAACGCTCTAACCGCTAAGCCAACACGTCGGTTAGAGACTTGTACTGCAGTTAGAGCAAAAAAAAAAAAAAAAAAAAAAAATGTTTTTGACTAATTTCTAGCCTGCATACCCCAACAGCAGATAACAGCACATGCACAATTTGTCAAATCATATATATACCCTTGATATGTGGTACGGTCAAAGAAAATGAATTGGAACTGGTTTGTTACAAACCACACCTTTCATTTGAGCCAGGCCTGTATGCTAAAAGGTCCAAAATTTAGAGAAATTTTGACAAAGAAGTTGACTTTTGGTGATGAGATGTTCAAAAAGTCTAAAAGTACCATTTTAGGGGTTAGGTCTACTTTACCAAAAAATTCCACTTTTTGAAGTCAGTTCAATCTTGTTCCTCTAACATCTTGTTATTCAAGAGGCTTATAAAGAAAAGCACTTCAAATATCAAAATTTATTTATCTTTATAGTTCAAAAATATTCCAAAGTGTATAGTTATTCACCCTGCACAGGCAAGGTTTCACCCTACTCTTTGGAACTGACTGTAATGAACAGTGGCGGATCCAGAATTCGGACAAGCACAGGGACAAGGAAGAGTTAAATATTGAGTTATCGGTAACACCAGATTATTCATGCAGACTTTTCTTGAAATTGGTGATATGTTGTATAAATGGGACAAATATTTGAATTTCTAGCTACAATAATGTATAAAGAGTTATGTGAACCAGTTCAATGTGTGGGGTGATAACACCAATTTTTAATTCACTTTGTGCCCCTGCTTTTCCGATTCGGATCCGCCACTGGTACTGAACACAGTACAGGTATGACCTCTTGTGTATGAGACTGGTTTGCTAATGCCCCTCTGACTGAGATAATAGGATTTGAACCCACGGGACCATGTTAAAGTGAAATCCTTTGCCCACGAAATGACGCCTAAGGGCGAACCTATCTCGTTTCCACAACTCTAGGCTGTGCGTTGCAACTACAGTGAAAGCTACAGTAGGGGGGTATAGTCTTCTGGTAGCTATGCGTGTTAACTTTTCCTACTCTATTCTTTAAATGCCGAACGTCTGACAAGAAGGCAGAGGTACCATTTTTAAAGTTTTGGATGACCCGGCCAGGGGTGCGAACCAGAGAACTCCCGGACTGTGAGCGGAACGCTCGAACCGCTAGCACAACACGTCGGTTTTAGAGACTTGACTGCAGGTTTTAGAGCAAAATGCCAGACAACACTCTTGATCTGGTAGCAGTTTCTTAAAATAAACTAGCTTTTTTTTCCTTGTCTTCCCCAGATTACAGATGAACTCACTGGCACAAAAGATCTATATTGTGGTTCCAGAGGTGTGTTTACCTGGGAATCCTATGGTAACCAGGTGTTGGTGGATTTCCATACTGATGCCAGTGCAGTCTTCAGGGGCTTCAGGGCTACGTATGCATTTGTAGAGGCACCAGAAAAGATTGAAGAGATAGAGGAAGAATCTGGTTCAGGTAGGAACAAGACCGAGAGGGTCTCAGCAGTATATGATTCCCGAATATAGAACATGCGTACCACCTGCTATCATATTTATTTGCAAGTAATTTTTTTTGCTTGGGAATTAATTTTATTTGATTTTTGTTTTTAATTTGATTGGTTTTCATTATACCTACACTTGTAGAATCTGGAATTGTGTCCCCCATTGAAGTGTGTGGGGAAAGTGCCCCCTCTCCCGTAACCACGAGATGCCAAGAGGGCAAATATACCCAACATACTTTTAAAAATGTATCAAATTACATCGATTTAAAAATACTTTTGAACTCAATCGAAACAGTATAAGACCTTGACCATTGCTGAATAAATGTTTGACCTTTGACTTAACTAGTTCACTAGATATCCTTGAGAAAAGCTTATTCACAAAATTTAAATTTGAGTTGATCCTGATCTTGTGGTTTTGTGTTATGAGCAATTGCGTGTTTCCCATGGTCCCATAGGCTGTAATTTCTGTCCGTTTACGGACAGAAAATACAAAATTGCGAATTTCTTACAGACACAATGAAATTTGCACGTAAGATTACGTACATGTGGATTACTAAGGCTAACGGTTCCGATGATATAAAAATCTTAACTATATTTGAGGGAAGTCGGAGGGACGAGGTTGTGGATCACGAAATGCCCCTTTAATCTTTGAAACCTTCTTTCTGTCAACAGTTCCTGAATGCAATCAAGTTCTGACCAGCAACATTGGCTTCTTCTCATCTCCTAATTTCCCTCTTCCATATCCTAACAACGAGTACTGCAAGACCAGCATTGAGACTGAGTTGGGGACAAGGGTAAAGGTCACCTTCCCCTTCCTGGATATTGAAGAACACCTGGGATGTGTCCGAGATAGTGTACAGGTAAGGTGTGCAGAAAAAAAGATAAGATTTCCTGAGTGAAACTCAGTATTTACTAAATTCTGGATTTGAATAAGGGATGTCTGGGAAAGATGAACAAGATATTCAAAGCTGGTGTCCTGTGCTCTGGGCTGCTTTAAGTTAGGTGACCTTGTTAATCATTTGTGTGAAGTATTTGTTGTGCAGCAGTGGCATAACCAGCTTTTTTTTAAGGGGGAAAGATTCCCACAGGTGGGGGGGAAGCTGCCCCCTGGTTACGCCACTGTAATGTGCAGGGAAGGGAGGCACATACTATACCAAATTGCATGTGTGTGCCCGTGCATGAAAGTGTTTGTGTCGGTCTTAACTCCAATTGCCACCAACTCAGGTCATAGGTCACAGACCATGTTATGATGGTTCCTGTCACATAAAGGTCATTACAGGTCAACTGTGCAGAGTGAAGGAAAAGTTAGATTCGCAAAAGCTCGCCTCTAGGGTTCGATACCGCATTGACACTGGTCCTCTATTGGTAAGGATTACCAAATCCTGGTTATACTTTAGAATTGATCAAACAAAATTTTTAAAGTAGGACATTTCGTATTGAATTTCTATGGTTCAGAAGTGTTTTCAGTGTCACTTTTTTCAAATTTTCAGTGTTCTGTGCTCATAGTGAATTATATCATGTTACTGTGAACAAAACTGCTTTTGTCCCATGACCCATATAAGTAAATTTGTGTTCCGTGCCGAGCAAGCTTGTGGGCGGAGTGCCCATCTCTCTTTCCTTAGCGTTGGGCCAGACTTCCTCTGTATTGTTTTTGCTGTGGGGGGTTCCGCCACTCTCCCGCCACAGCGAGTCTGTTCTTTCCCAACATTGAATAATGCGGTCCCCATTTATACAACCTGGGTGGAGAGGAGTGATTGAAACGTAAAGCCCTTACCAGGGGCACAACACGTTGGTCGCAGTTGGCCTCGAACTAACCCACGACTTGGAGTGTGGGGCGATGCCAATCCACGGGACCACAGTACCCCAAATATGACCATTACTTGCACAAAAAAAGTATGCACATTAAAAAATTAATTTTTGTTCTTCGCAGGTGGTGGACAGAGAAACCGGTCGCAAGTCATACCCTTCTTTGTGTGGGGAGCTACAACGCTCGTAATATGGATCCGACAGTATCGCGTCGTCCCAATTATCTTTAAAAAGAAGTGATAGCTGGTGACAAATTGGATACTATTGAACCTTTTAAAGACATCGAACCTGACTCTGCCATAGTATATTTAATCACTGTTTTTTAAAAAGCCAGAGAGTAAAATTGCAACTAAAATAGACTATACTGATTGCCATGACTTTAAAATTGAAAGAATAGCAATACTTAAATGAATCATAAATGATCCATTTTATCAGTCATGCATGAAAGAGACACAGGACATTTCCAGAAGAAGCGCCCCCCCCCCCCATTTTTAACTAACCCAGGTTTATTGCAAATTTGGAATGCGTTCCAAGTATTAGATCACACCTGAAATGAATAACCTTAACACTTTCTCTATGTAACAAGATGATGATTTAAAGTATTTTCCGTCATTTGCACGACAGAAAATCAAGCACGGTTTTCCTATAGGGAACGATTACAATAGCGGGCAAGTTCAAAACAAGTTTGCGTTGTCCTTTTGTTGCTTGGTATTTCCAAACACATTCGATAAGGTTCTTGGTAGATGGTCACAACCGATCAAGTGCACTTTGAGAAATTCGTAATCACAAAACAATCTCCCCGGACACTAAGGCAAAGGCACCATCCCAGCTGTTGCCAATAGAAAGAAATCTGAAGCACTGTTCAAATTTTCAGTGTTATAATCCTTTAAGCGAGATCTATCTGGACATTAAAAAATTAGACCAATTTTATAGGAAAGGCCGACCAAAAGTGAGTTCTGATTTTATCTATTTTTTTGCACTAATAAATGTCAGAAGTGTAAATAGAGCTCTTGGCTTTTGTGCTCACTATATTCATACTATATAGATGGGGCACTGTGACTCAGATTGAACCTTTAACTTTGACATCTACCTCATATCCACCAACCATCACCCCTCCACCCCAGTGTGGATTACCAACAAAGGTATGATTTTTTTCTTTTGTGATGTGTGGTTTAAAAAACAGCAAATCTTCATTAATGAAAAATTATGTATAAAGTGTGCCTAGGTGTTTACACCAATTGGTGCAACCCATCAAGGGTGGATTTCACAGACTTAATAATGTATGTCACACATGTTGAATTAGTAAGTAGCAATTAAAACTTTCCGGGACTTAAGGCTACTTCTAGCCAGATTTGCTTCATTGGTTTTTCATTGTTTTAGCAAAGTGAAGCTGAACCATTACTAACAGCTAGCAGACTGCCTTGATTTCTAACAAATGGTCTTGCCGCCAGGAATGTTTTTTCACTGAAACTTAAACCCCAATATCGTCTGATCTGCCCACAAAAATGTGCTGGCAGGAGGTCACTACCCGACTTTACTGCTAATATCCTTGGTGTAAGAGGTGAGAGTCCCAGGAAATTGCCTAGCACGGGTCCCTGGAATGTGTTAAAGACACACTGGTACATTTGAAAAATAGTGCGCCCTCAAGATTTTTCAAAATTGATATTTTTGCACGGTTGTAAATCTTTTATATTTATGCTTCACCTGGAATGATTAAGCCCAAATCAGCGCCCTTATGGGTAAATAGAATGATTTTATGATTAAATGTCGCCGGCGACATTAATTCAGCAGACAACGCTGGAATGGCGTTTTAACATGAGAAATCACACGGCGGAGTTGATTTCCACTGCATGCACTTTGTTTAACCAGTCTGTGACCTTTGTGGTTTTAGAATAAATGAGTACAAGTCTGTGATAGTCTTGTAGCAGACACTTTTGTTGATTAAAATTATGACAAACTCAAAATTTGGGGCCTACAAATTACTGGATGTCTTTAGCCTCTTATTATGTCTCAAATCTGCTTTGTTGCTATAGATGTAATTGTTATGTGTAAAAGTATATGTATTCTTCCAAGGTCCTAGACTATCATTTGAGAGCATATGGAAGGTATTTCATATTTTGTTGAAAATGTGCAAGTGCCGCTTTAAGAACGGTAATTAAAGGATGCGTTTGCATACAATGGGTCTACGATGAGTTGAAAACTTGGTAAAACCCGCCCCTGGAATACCAAAAAAAGGAGCCTTTTAATTTAAAGCAATAACAGCACAGGAATTTTGTAGTTAGAATAATTAATATCGGAGATCTCCGATAATCAAAGGCTGTTGGAAACGTCCTTCAATACGAAATAGCCGGGAAATTGTGCCATGTACGTTTTTACACTCATCCATTAGTTGTTCCTTCGGTTCAGTCAAGTTAAAGGTCATTTTCGTGAGGTGGCATTATTTTCGGGACTATTTCACCATGGACTGACATAATGTGGCGTTTCCAGCTAAACCATTAAATTACAATCAAGGATCCCAATTCTAATTACAAAATCACCTCTTTTATATATCAAATACGCATTTTTTAGCATACCACTCGCAGGTATAGTTTTCTAGGCAATTGCCAACACAACTGTGCAAAAATCTCAAATTTTTGAAAATTGGGACGCTCTTCAAAAATGTGCTGTTATTGCTTTGAGAACAGTCAAGTTAGAAGTCATGTCTAAACCTGTTTTATGTAGGTACAAAATAGGACTCATGGTTACACCAGAGGGCATTGAGAAACTGTCATTAATTGGACCCCTGGTCTGTAATTTCATTGAATTGACATATTTTGGTTTTAAATACAAAAATCATTGAAAGGAGCCTCTAGTCTCAGACACCTTGTACACAAGCATGATGGAAAGGTCATACAAAGATCATTAGAGCCCATTTT
>JAMKCH010025124.1:0-32872 GCA_023653785.1 Ophioderma brevispina | reverse complement strand
GAAAAATACGGCCTTTCATCTGATATCAAATCGATCCTACCGGTTAAATCAGCGGGGGTCCCAAAGACGATCGGAACAGCGCCCTTAAGGTTTAGCTTCTTTTTTTCGGCTCGCCGTGTATGTCATTTATCGCCGTTAGTTCGCTTGCAGTCTGAACACATAAACATTCTTTCTGATAATGTCTGCTCCTGGATACCTTTAACCTAAATGTTTTTAGGACATACACAGGCCCGTGCCGGACTTTATGCGGGGGGGTGCGGAATTGCCAGAAGCTGACCTTTTGCGTACCAAAAAAATATTTTCGGCTCGCTTGGCGGGCGCCGCGCCGGCTGACCCAAAATTTTTCAACGTCGTCTCCAAATTCTTAAGAAGAGCGGGGGGGGGGGGGGTGGGGGGGCGGTGTTGGGGGGTTGTGGTGGGGGGGGTTGTAAAAAAAAAATCACGCAGCGTTGAGAAAACAACATTATAGTAACAACGACAATCGTAATGCGATGGTTAACATCTGCTTAGTCTTGCTAGTTCCATTCTATACCATTCACCACAACCCTTAAGACAAACTTTTTAATTGACAACACGGACCGTAAAAACCTGGCAAAGCGGACCTTCCACATCATAAAGCGGACCTTTGTCAGTTTTGGGGTGGTGCGTCGCACCCCCCTCACCCCCGCCTTGTACGGGCCCTGGACATACATATGGTTTTGCCATCCATGATGAGCTAATCAACTTAACTAAACCAAAATACCATTAGCCGTCTGACGAATGAGAGAGGAGATATATTTTTTTCAAAATTGATATTTGGTGCAGTGTTTAAGAGAAGGGCTAGAACACGAAATGCACCTTTAAATTTTTGCGGCAACCCCTTATAATGGTGACGAGCTGCATATAGCCGTATTGCTTGACAATCCGTGGACAGTGGTGCAACTACGACGTACTATGTCATGATGAAAAAAAACATTTTGCATTGCAGAGTTTTGCATGTTTTCAGCTTTCTAATTTCTTCATGTAATTCATATTTGTTGATGGTTGCGGTGCCCATGCAACAGCTGCACCAGTAACATAAAGGTTTGTTAGGCTGAATGCCACAGCATAGCTTATGACACTGCAGTATATCTATCATAATCTGTGGCCACTAGCACACTGCGGCTGACTGCCAATTCGCACGTCGTTAACTCGTTATTGTCATGACTGCAATTCATGAATTCATTTTGATTGTTGATTGGGGACAAAATCTTTGGTTGCTGGTTCATTTTTCCGAATGTTCGTTTTTCAAAAGGTCGGTTAATATCCCAGTTTCCGATAATCGTAACTAGACGTCTTTACATACACATTTATGGCTGACTTTAACTTGGGACTAGACCTCAAGTTACGAGAACTTTCTTTTCGGACCAGCGTACACATAAGAAATACTATGTATTCATGTACGAGCACTCAAATACCCAGTGCTTGTGACTTTCACAATAACTTTCTTTGTGGCGCAATGATACTTACAAGATCTTCTGAGGAAATGTCCGTCATGGTACATCACCATTTGTTTTACCTAACCCCGATCCGAGGATTATTAAAAAAATGTTTCTTAAATTTCAAGTTCCCTTTCCCCTCCAAACTCCCTGGATTTTTATGATGGCGCAATACAGCACCGGTAGGTCAGCACAGAGGTAAGCTGAAATTAAAGACCAAAGAAATCGGAGAAATCGCGAAACAGAGCGTAGAGAGGCATAATATATGAAGTGAGAGCTCATGATCGCTGTCGTACGTGGCGCATTATTTATTCACGCTATGTCAATACGTCATACTGAATACTTAGGAGCCGCGTCCGGTGTGGCGCGGTCATACAAACGGTAGGGTTTATTTGTACACCAATTTCTTTCGCCAGAAGCCTGTAACATACTTTTTTTTTCCCCCAGTCAAAGCGAGCGATTTAGGCATGCGCAAAAACCGGACTGGACTACAAGATCAACTGTTACGCAGGCTCATGAGCAGAATTCGCTCGCTTGCCGACCGTTAATGCGGACGGAAGTATATCAGGGGTTTTAAATGTTACAAAATTGGGGTCGCACATGTATGACCTTTCACCTGTGTCATGTCACTTGGATTCGGTTTGGACTTAGTCTGTAGATGTAAAATTATCGTCCTCTGAAAAGTGCATAATATGCTCTTTTAAGTTTATATTCTTCCTGAACAACTACTTAAAACATTTAATGGTTGTCTACCGATTGTATTACAGCCAAAAGGAAGTAAACTTTGCAAACATGGACTCATTTAGGGAAGCGTTAAGTTGAGCAAAATTGTTTCGACATCGGTCCCGAGTTCATGTTTGCATGACTTGAGGGCCAGTAGAAAATATGTCAGGTGATAAAAGATAAGGCGTAAAGTCATGCTTAGCAGGACGGGTTAATCCTAGATCGGCTTCCAGTACGCATGATATGATCAGTCGGACTGGGCTTAAACTTGGTCTATTCGCTCGTGGCGAAAGAGGACCTTCAGACGAAACTCTCTAATAATTATTTATACAATGCGGCACTACTTGTACCCAACTGGGCATCTTCTTCTTGTTTCTCTCCACCTTTGTATCTAAGTAAAACGGCAGGAAGTGAATATATTTAACAAATTTTGTGCACGCAAACTCCCGTGTCGAATGATCAAAGTTTGTTGTTGCAATTCTCCAGTGTTGCTAAAAAAATCCGTTAGGGGTGGACACTCTCGGCAGGGTGGGGAAAAATGTAGCCAATTCATGGGTTTCTATGTGTCAAAAAACACAGCTCCACCGAGTCATGCCGAAATATGGCGCTTGAGCACATATTTGATTCAAAGCAAGCCCAATTTGGGCGTGTTAACGCGATTAGCAACGTCAACAGCTGCGGCGACAGTTGTGATATTAGGCTGAGGTCTCTCCATCGTTTGACATATAAAGTTGTGCTGTGAGCAGCGCGATGATGTGTGCAAAGAGGCTTGCATAATGTGACGTCAGGCTTATCAACGATAAACAAAAATGTCCGGCGTGTCCGCAATATTGTTGTGATTTCTTACTGCTCAAAACTTCAAGAATGTGCACTACCACTGAGTCCAGAAAATTACTTCTAAGGGACCTTTTAACCCAGTGGAGAGGCCATTATATTGCACCAAAGGAGAAATTTGGAAGGTAATGTCTCAAAAGGTTGGGTAAATGAACTTACTAACATGTTAGAAAGTTCTTATCACGGGATGGCCATAGCGTTACGAAAGTGCCGAGGAGACTAAGCTACTAGGCGGTCAGGTGCAAAATAAGTGTCTGCATCCGTGGATTTAAAATGTATTGTTATGTGAAAGAGAAGAACTCTTCAGACAACTCAGACACTTTTGAATTTTGTGAAATCGGACACTCCGTGTCAAAGTGATTCTCATTTTTTTTACTCGTACATAACAGTCAATTGGAGACCAAGTGTCAAGGTCAAGTCTTTATTTCTTTATTTTGCAATGGCACCGTTGTACTGTCATCTTTCAACAAAAAATAGTACAGGAAATTTAACAATAAAAGGTATACCAATTGTTTTTTTTGGGTATGTTACTGATTATACTGTACCTAAAGATTAAATAAATTGCAAGATTTTGACTCGCCATTTCCAATAATTTAATCATTTTGAGGAAAAAGTTTAAATTTTGGGTTTTTTAATGATGAAAAGGAAAACAACTAGTTTCTTGATATAGATGTACTTAAGAGAAATTTACACCATATTCTGACTTTTCTGTAATACAGCTCACAGAATTGGGCCCGTCTATTCGTTTAGCCTTACTTTACCCTACTTAGCATATTTTGACAAAAAATGAGCAAAATTTGGTATTTTTTAAATCACAAATCCAAACAATCTGAAAAAATTTCAGGATTTTTTCTATAAGCATAAATAATCATAATTATGACCCAAATGAGCAAAATATGCTCCCTTACATTGGGCCTCAATGAACATCTTTTAACCAAAAATGTGAAATATAAGAGTTGTATTTCTTGCATTTTGTGAGAAGTTACCAAGATCGGTCTGAAATTTTCATGGTTTCCCCTTCAAGCATTTACCAACACAAATATGAAGAGAGGAGTTGGATCACTTGTTGGCATAGGTCCCGAATTGAATATTGTGGCAAAAGGTGGGCATAATTTGAGATTTTCATGAAAATTTTTGATTTTTGTGGGAAGTTACAAGCTATCCAATCGGTAGTTTTATTGTGTTCTTCAAAACCTGTACAAACAGAATTTGACCACAATGATTTGAAAATAGATTTCATGACCTAATTTACATATTTGTCAAAATTGAGCAAAATGTATATAAGGCTGTAAGACCCCCGTTTTTCAGCATCATTGTCCACCAAAGACGCTATATTTTTAAAGGTGTACACTCTCACCCAAAGGACCCCATTTTTTGGGGGGGGGGAGAATTTTGAAATTTCACCCAAATAACCTAGTTTTTGAAAAAATGAAATTTTGGTGATAGGTAGCAAATTTGTCGTCCAAATAACCCCTATTTATGGGCCAATTTGGCTGTCTATCACACAAAGACCTCATTTTTTAAATGTCACCAAATGCCTATGGAGTCTGAGATCGATAGCCTTAAACCCCTAAGAATTTTCTATGGAGTGCCATCCCCCCTCCCCCCTGTGAAAATGTTTTAAAATAACTAAAGGGCGGGGTCATTAATTAGCCAGGGGAAATGGGGGGAAATTTGAGGGGAATGCGAAGAAAATTGTAAGCTAGTGAGAGTGGAATATGATTTGTCATCAAAGAAGCGGAGGAAACAAGAACTTTCAAGGGGAATGTAGATTGATTAACGGAAGCGACGGTGAATCGGAACATTTTTCGCCGAAAGAATTGAAATCCTGCATCCCTGGTTGTTTTGTAAATAATGACCGTTGCCTAATGTAATTAATTAATTCTTCAAGAAGCAATTGAGGGACCTGTATAAAGCCGGTAAACAAACTAGTGTGAAATTTCGGCGGAATTATAATGGAAAACAATTGGTTTTGAAAGCTTCATCTACATCGAATAGTCCATACCTTGCTATGAAAGTATTACGTAATTCATATTTTCACTGAAGATACAAAACTATTTTGGGATTTTACATCACAGCTGTCAAAAAAGCACAGGCACCGCCACGTGAGCACCACATACGCCTTATGGGTCTGCCATTCAAGTTTGAATGCAAGCTGTTCGGTGGCACTTTATGATGCTCATATAGTCATTAGGTCTTCAATTCGGAGAGCTGTTAGCGATCAATGCTTTGTAAAAAAATACAAAAATTCTTGATCAATATGTAATCTAGTACATCTTGTGATTTCTGGACATATTTTAGTGTGGAGAAAAAAAAATCTTGAATTTTTCAAAAATCCAGATTTCAGGTACCACGCATCTGATTGCACAATCAACAACGCTCCAGCTGAGAGCTTGTCATTAGAACTTTCCAAAACCCACACTATGAAGTCTGTAACCAGGCGCAACGTCCGGATTTACACATTTCGTCACTCACCGTTAGTCAACTTAAAGCTAAACTCCTCAAAAGTGGTGCCAGCGGAGTGTCTATGTTTACCATGCGTTTCCAATGGGGCGTTTAAAAGGTGCCCGGAAACTTGCTCATTTTGGGAGATGACTATCCAGGTAATCTCATGCGATAGGCTTACAACCTACATATATTTTCAATTCCGTTTTTTAGCATGTTAGAGGGAAGCTATGTGCGGACAAACCATATTAGCGGGAATGACATTGGGATTAGCATTATTTGAATTAAATTGATGATTCTGTAGAAAAGTGCATTCGCCTCTCTACCACCACACGACACAGACGTTCAGTGCCGTCTATCGCGTCACCGTTACGTAATAGGTAACTGAACTGCCTAAAGCTTGTTAATAAATGGGTTTCTCCGAAGGTTCGTTAGATCGGAACCGGGAATTTCATTCATTAAATACTGGGTACTTGGTGTGTGATCCTTTACAGCAGCCAAAACCTGCGAAACTGGGGATGGTGCAGAGGTGGCGTCGAAGCAGACCGACACGTGATAAAAAATAGGTGCTCCAAATCAAAGAAGAAAATGTTTACAACAAAAAGGTGCAACGATGTACAAAAAACGAAGCGGTTTATAGCACAGATTCGCCATACCATGGGGTGTCATTTCCCTGATGGCTGGAGCAGCGTAGCTCTGAAACATACTAGCTCCGACTAACTAGTACCGGACTATAGCGGAACGTGCGTTGCCAGGGGTTCGTCGTACCTACCTGGATGCCCGACCAAGCAGTTTGTGTTATGAGGCCAAATGATTGTTTCCCACGGACCATAGGCCACGACGGCTACGCTATATAATTCTGTCATGTATGGACAAAATACAAAATTGCGATTTGTTCGCACTAGATTAGATAAGACCGAACTTGTGCAAAAGATACAGTACACGCTGGATACTAATTTGACGGGTCAGATGATATAAAAATCTCAAATTTTTAGGTAAGTCAGGGGGATGAGGCGGTGGATCATGAAGATGCCCTTAAAATAATTAAAATATGATGAAAATATTCCATTTCAGTATGATCTTTCACCACGAAAAATGGAAATGTCTAACAGGAAGTGAACTGGTTATTGAAGAGTGAGAAAAAACGATTTTGTGCGTTGCCCTGGTCCTTCCATATGTTGTTGAGGTCAACGGTCAGCTACCAAGGTCAAAAGGACATGTGGAGGTCAAGATGAAAAAATAGGTTAAATGTAAAATTGGACCTGACATTGAAAAAAAAAATGAAGTCCAATTGGAAACCAAACTTGTGTCATATAGGTGAACATGGATCCCTCATATGTTGTGAGGTCAAGGTCCTTATGCCAAGTACAAAAGGTCAAGGTGAATAGTAGGGTAAATGAAAATTAACCTACATTGAAAAGTTTGAGTTCAAACTTGAGTCATAGGTGCAACACGGGATCCCCCATTTGTTCTGAGGTCAAATGTTTTAAATTGCTTTTTTATGGAGCGGCCGCGGCTTATATTAGTTTGAATATAGCGGAGAGCGAAAGTAAGCAGAACCGAGAAATTCGAGTTTTTTCTTTTCTTTCATTCTCCCTCTAACTCCGTCTCCCTCTCCCTTCTCTCGCCCCATGTCCCCATTCGCTCTTCCTACACTCTCTCCTCTTCCATTTTCACCTTTGTTCGCAATTCCCTCTCCTATTCTCCCCCTCCTCTATTCCTCCCATTCACTCCACTTCCACCTCTCCCGGTCCTTTCCTCCCTTCATCTTCATTTCCCGAACCTCCTCTCTTTCACCCCTTCCTCATTTACGTCATGTGAGTGCAACAAAGTCGTAACTGACATTTTTGGCGAAATTGAGTTATTTAATAATATGAAAAAGTAGATCATTACGCTTAATTTGATCAGTATACATGTTCTCATCTTATCACCCTACCGCACGCACCCTCTCTCACCCGCCTCTCCTTTTTTCTGACCTCCATCTTTTAACTACTATCCTCTCACCTCCCTGTCTCAATTATACCTTCTCCATTCTCTATCTCCCTCTCCCTCTTCTCCAATTCCTACCTATGTTCCCTCTTATTACGCTATCCAACAATTAGTGCCTCCTTAAATTTTACAACATGCTCTCCCTCCCCTCTTCACTCAGGGGCCTCCTTCTCCTCCCTTCTCACTCTTCTCCCCGCTCCCTCCATATCTCACTCTCTCTTACATTCTTCCTTCCTCTGCTCTCCTCTTTTACTCTTTCCCTTCTTACTCTCAATCATCAGTCCATCATGTTCTCAACTCTCTCCGTCCTCTCTCATTCCTTTCGCCCTCTGTCATCGCTATCTCCCCCACTCGTCATCCTCCCGCCTCTTTCTCTCCTTCCATTCACCCAAACCTCCCCATCCTCCTCTCTCTCTCTCTCTCACTTTTTCCTCTCCTCACTCTCTCACCTTCTCTCCTCCTCCCTCTGTCCCTCTACCCTCTCTCCTTCTCTCTGTTCTGTGTTCTGTCCCCTCTAATTTCGTCTCTCTCCCTCGTCTCCAGTCTCCCCGTCCCTCTCCCATCCTTCCCCATTATTATTCGCCATCTATATCCTTTTCTCCTCTCCTCTTCCTCCCTCGCTCCCATCCCTCCCCTCCACATCCTTCCCTCCCCTCTCTCTCTCTCTCTAAATCTTACCCTGTTTTTGAGCACTGCACCTTCACCACATCCGGTTAATGACAAACAGACAGGTTGTTTTGAAGATTACTTTATTGTGTTAGTGAGAAACGTTGACCTTTTCAAGTGGACATAGGTCTTCCACTTCCGTTAGTTGATCAAGGGGCTCCGTGAACTCCCCCCCCCCCCCCTCCACACGGAAACCACTTTTTCCAATGAATGTTTGCATGAAAACAATATAAAAATGTTAATATGTGTTCTAAAAGGTTCAATCTGCCCTATCCTGAACAAAAATTATGTTCAATTTTCATATGTCATATGTTGGTAGGTGGCCTTGCGTGTACACTCTCCCATTAGTTTGTACATTGGAGTGAGTGAGATAAGGACAAATCAAGTTGATCGCTATCGGCATATAACAGGGTTACCTGACCTAAATTTACATTATTATTTATTGGTTAATTACATAATATATAAATCCTTGAACAGGAAAAATATATCGTTAATTACTTCTTTTAACTTAAGTTAATGACATTCCGTTGGAGGACAGGGGTTCCAATGGACCTTCGCTAATTATCTATTTAACGTAGCGATGGATTTTTAAATTTTTTTCATGACAATCTGCGTACCAAGAAGTTACACAAATATATACAAGATATGAGTCGAAAAAAGTATAACATTAGTCTTAAACTGGCAAAATGTACTTTGTAGGTTCCTATGACTCCCCCCCTGGTCACTTAATGTTAAATGGGGTTGAAGGCTTAAGGGGATGGCCCGATTTTAAGTCCGTCGATATAAATTCATCTTGATAGCAGTTCCTTTTGCAGAGAAAACGCTGTTTAAAAAGTTAAACAGTTATTTAAAAGTTTCACCAGTTGTTAACGGGTGAACTGAACACATTGTTCGTTGCACAACTTTCAACCTTTTCAGCTTTTCCCCCCCCTGTACTAAAGTGTCGCGCCGATATTTTAATCCGTTTTGATGTCAGACCTCAGAAAAGGCGGTATAGGTCCTAGGCCCCTACTGTGTAAAATTAATATTGGTCGCCTAAATGGGACACATTTTCGGCTCATATTAAACTTCCAAACCAACATCTTTAAGCCCCTAAGATTTCACATCACACAACTCACCGGTTAATGAGAAAAATAGTAGCCTAATTAGCTTTCTCTCTGATACAAAATTTCAGACCAAAATCAGGGTAGATGCGGACGAGACTATAGCGATCGGACAATGGGCCCTTTAAGCTCTTAAAATCTGTCTTTACCCAAGGAAAAGTAAGTATTAGGTTGAAAATGTCTTGAGATATACAATTCGTAATGAAATTGCCGTTAGGGTCCAGGTAATGTAATTTTGCAACGGAATTGATAAACCCGTCCAACGACAGTAGCTTGGCAACATGGAAAAATCCAAAATAGTTCAAATTTCCTTTGATGCATGTTAAGTGGTCTTCTGTGTGTGATCAAGCCTCGTGCATCTGACTGATAAATCTATAGATTTTCAATGCAGATGTTAGGTTCAAGTTCAAGCGCGTTAAAAAGGTAACTGTGTCACTGTCCCAAGAGAATAAAGAATGCGCAACAGCAAGCTCATTATTAGTACATGTTGCATGCCTGGGAACACACTAACTTCTATAATAAACCAACACACCTTTACGCCATTCATGTTTCCTTTGTAGCACGAATGCAAATGAATCGAACATAGAAATATTAGAATAAATTAATGTTACGATAAAAAACAGCATGCTTCGAAGTACATCTATATGTGCCTTACAAATATATAAGCTAATTATGACATGCACAAGAATAATCCTAACGACATTATAAAATTTTACTCAGGAACCTTACTTACAACTGCATCCAGATATGGATAGAGAGTGTACTTGATCAACGTTCAAAGTCTCTCTAACTAACTCATGTGTAATCTATGCCATAGAGAGGGCGCAATGTACGAATCACTATAAAAATCACATTTTGTAGTGTATTAGCCTGTATCGTATAACCCGTCACATACTAATTACAGTGTTTGATAACCGTTTTGTTACTGTACATGTTTTCAAGGAGATTACGTATGACTCTACGTATTCTGTTAACACAAAGGCAAAGCTGTAAGATACCAAAACGGCTCGAAACTTACATACTTCACGCTAACTACTTGCGTGAAACACTTAACACTTGCAACGTGTTAAGCAATAATGTCACATTTTTGTAGAGCGCCTCCACGGTTGTTTTCAAATGGGAGATTTTTTGGCAAGTTTGTGGTTGTTGGTAATGGTAATTGTCTCGTAACTATACCTGGCAACGACAATGCTAAAATCGTATTTGTCGATTTTCATGAAAACCGTGCATTTCCAGATATTTTTGTGTCTTTGGTTAATAAAACTTATACACAATCTTCATTGATCAAAAACGAAATAGTTTGGATGAGCCGTGTTACGCTGCATTTGGGCCATATAGTTTGCCATGCCTTCCGTTTTTTCGTTTCTATGAGATATTTGCCTTCGAACATCGAAATAGAAAAAATTGATTCCGAAACACAACATCAAATTATAAAAAAAAAAATACTTGCAGCTGAATTCTTCGAATATGCATGTTTCCTTGTTGCCAAACATTTGTCAAAATTATGTATTGATGTTTTCCTTGTGTATCCTCTGCCTGCCTTGTGTTAGGAAATTCCCCTAGATCTCACAAGCAAAATAACGCTAGTTCGCCCTTTTTTTGCGGTGATCGTTAGATTCCCCTCGGGACGTTACGGATATTGAGGTGGGTTGCACAAGATTAACACCAAAACACTTTAAAACATGGCATGATTATTACCACTTCAAGGTGTTAAATATCAACATGTTGAAGTGTTAAAAAAGTGTTATCCGTTGATTTTTTACCGTTATTTTGAATGTTATTCAAATCAGAGTTTCCGTCATTGCTGAGGGAAAATTGAATATAAGGTACTACCATTCGGATGCTATACGTTATCCCTTGTGTTAACATCATGTATATAAATCAATGTATAAAAAGAAAAAATACCCAGTTTGATATGTTGGGTATTTGTTTAACGTTTGACCATACCTCATACGTCACTCTAATACACTACAATACGAAATAGATTGATTGATTGATTTTATTCGGTAAAACAACATTAAAAATACAATAATTGCACACGACATAGTACAATAAAAAAACATGAATATAGAATACAATTTTAAGAATAAGTTTATTTATACATAAAAGACATAAAAATTGTTTCACCTGTATGCCCATGAAAGTCATAAAAATACTTCTTTTCCCAATGGGTCCAATTGAACAAGCCAATTTGAATGGAAACAAAAATATTGCACAAGACATGTAAAAAGAATAATAAGATCAACCACAGTCTAGAATCTAGAGCACTGTCCCTGTAATTAAAAATGTATGATGAATAATAACCGTACATTACAGGGCTTGGCTTTCCAAATACTTTTAGTTGCCCTTTTGAAACTACCAATTTCCTTAATGTTTTTAATTTCAAATCTGGAAAGATCCAGTCATGAACAAATGTGGAACCAGCAACAGTCCTGGGTGTCTTGGTAACTCGAATTGTTTTAAAAAAGTGGGGGTGGCTTACCTTCCTGTTGGCTGTAATTTGACCATTGCTAACTTTTTCAAAATTTTCATGGAGGTAGGGAGCACATTGATCAATTAAAAATCTTAAAAGCATGACATAGGCGAAGAAATTTTACTCTGTCCGAGACACTCAGATATCCAATTTGAGAACGTTTTCTTTTTGACCAACATGTGATCGGGAACCTCTATTGTAATGAAACGACCATTTTGTTCTGGGTAGTTTGGAGTCTGTTTTTGAGATTTGAATTAGACCAATAAGAAGAAGCGTAATCAAATCAACTGAATAAGTGCAGAACAGAGAATTTGCGCAATTTTTGGTTAAGGTAGCGGCTTGTCTACAGGTACAAAAATTTCAACCTAGCATTCGCTTTTCGAATAACATAATTGATATGTCTTCCCCGACACATGCTGGTCATCTCAAACCAAGATATTTAACTGACTTTTTTAGCATTTTAATGTGTGACCACACTTTGGATCTTAAATTGAATATCTTGTTTTAACTTTCTGTTTTGATCCAAACTGACACGGTCGGTATTCCCCGGTGCAGCGACAACGTTGGTTATCACCATCCACTTATTACAAGAATCCCAAACAGAGCCAAGTTTCTTGGAATCACCTCCGATCTTTTGTGGGAGAAAGGATGGCACTGTCATCGCCATATAGTAAAATTTACAAGGCTGAATCAACACTAATTTCCATATCATTGATTAACAGAGGAATAATAGTGGACCTAAAAGGCTGCCCTGGGGAACCCGCACTGAATCAAGTGGTTTAAGTAAAGTTTGTGCCAACGTAACCACTGTGTTCTTTCAGATAAATATGATGGAACACCTCCACGGACTCAAGCCCCACAGCTTTCAGTTTTTCAAGAGAATAGCAATGGTTCACCGTGTCAAACGCCTTTTGTAGGTCAAGCATTACCATGCATAATAAACCACGAGCGATGACATTTGATCAAATCTAAAAGGTCATGAGGCAAGGAGTCAGTATAAAATATTGACGAAACGATTGATCATTGTTTTTTGTTTTTTGTTTTTTTTTTTTTTATACACAAATTGTTTTGGACAAGAATAATTTTCAAGCTGAACATAAATAGATTTTTCCAAATTGTTGACACAAGGTTTAAAATACTCACTGGCCTGAAGTTTCCCCTTCATTCTTTGTTCTTTTTTGAACATGGTGTACTTTAGCCCTTTTAAAATCATTGGCACAATGCCGGTTTTTAGAGACAGATTGACGATTGTGGGTTATAGGTGTTTTTGAGACGAATCACCATCTTTAACAATCTGGCAGGGATATTATCAAGACCAGTACTCTTGGATGCATTCAGACTACCAAGCTCCTTTTCAATGAATTCTTCAGTGACAGTGGTCAGGACATTTTAGTGAATTGTAGCCTTTTATTGCTATAATTAATTTTGAAAAAGCACGAGAGTTCAAGAAAAACATGTTGAAAAACTATTGGCAAATAGCTGACCAAAGTAGATGCAATGCTAGGAAGAATTCATTGAAATGAGCAATTTTGCAGGTTCAAAACAAAGAGCATCATCAATCTCCAATATAACACTACATTACTTTTGATTTGTCACTATAACCCAAACTTTTGAGTTGCTTCCACAGTTCTTCGAGTGGTTTTTATTTAATTCCAGACATTTTGCGATGATCCCGATTTTCTTTTTTAATGTCCCGTTGAAATCTTATTAAACAAGTTTTTATACTCATTGTATATTTCTTTTTTACTACTGTCCTTGTAAATTGATAAAAAGTTTGTCTCTTTCCGCGAATATCATTTAAGAACCAGAGTTCATCCAGGGTTCAGTCCGCTGCTTCAGACGAATTTCCTTCACCGGTGCAACAGTATCCAAAATCGTGGTGAACATATCTTTGAACTTGATCATGCTCATTCACATTATGAGAGATGTTATTTCATGCTAGTTCATTTTTGAAGTTTCAGATGACCAAAGAGTTGGCATTTGTCATTGTTCAGCGACCCCCCCCCCCTTATTTTTATTACCTTTGTTGATTGATTTGCCCCTTGACAGTTTTTCTTGAACGATAATCAAGAAGTGGTCAGTAGACGAATGGCAGTGAGTGCCAGGTGTCAATTACACAGTGTCCGGGTAGCTGAATGTCCTACACCAATCTGTCTATTGGGTCTCCATTGAGTGCTGTATGCCATCATTGTTCAGCAAAAAAAAAACTTTGTAACAAAAAAAAAAACCCCAAATGGCTATGCTACAGGGTCACGGTTATTCCGTAATGTTCCTATGGTAGCTAGGACACTCTCTCATGTGGGACACTCAGTTTCTTTAACCGGATGATAAATATTAATTTGAGGTAGTACATAAGATCATGGTAATCAAGGAAGAGGAGTGTTCTTAATGCGCGTCCAATTTTTTATGAGCTGATCAAAACTGAAAAAAGAATTTAGCACATAAGAATACTTCGTGAATAAATTGGGGTATTGCTTTTTAAAGAAATTATGTTGAAGTCACCAATATAAGGACTCAACCTCAGAACGTAATTTAAAGCACCTCAAAATTCAATGAAGTCTTTTTTGCAAGTGTGACGGGAAATAGTGCCTACCACAATTGGTTTGGTCTTTGGCTGGTAATAAAATCTAAACCACATGGCTTCTAAACTGTCTGGGTCAAATAATCTCTACACCAAAAGGAAAACGTCATTTCTAATGAATGTAAAAAAAACAAACCCATAATCCCCCCCCCTCGTTCCTGTCATTACGAGAATTGCAAAACACCATCAATACGTATTTCGTATTCTGGTACAGAAGCACACCATTACGCGCCCCCATAGCATCTGTACTGTTCGGTCACAGCGCCACCTTTTCCGTATCCGCATCGCTTAATTGGCCGGCTATTCTTAGACATGCCCTACGTCATGGGACTCCCAGCAGCCAAACGCTGGTTAAAGGCTCGAACAAGGAATGAAAAAAACGGTTTCCGCGGTACCCGGGATATCGCAAAACTCGACGAATCAAGTGGTCGATCTGATGTTAGAAAGAAGAAACACGGGTCCTCCACCAAAAAACACCTATTAGCTCACTAGTTTGGAGTGCTGGAGTGTTGGCATGACTTGGACCGCGGCATCGATAATGAAGCAGCTGATAAGGTAAAAAAAGATGTTATGGATAGAGTTTTCACGTATTTTCGTCTTTTTTCAAACAATAAAACATATATTATAAAACTATTTGTCAGCAACTATACAATTTAGTAAGAAATATTTTGGTGCGTAAATCGTTACGATAGGCCAAGAATTTTGCGCAATATCCAGTGTACCGCAATGTATAAAAAATCCGAAGCAACGCTATCTGACACTGTGTACGTGGAGTTTTCCACCGCTCAGCCGATTATGATTGTGGTTGATAAAACTAGCGCAGTGAAGATTTTGCCAAGGTTTGCCAACATTCAACAATGCGCCTGCGCTGTGCTGTGCCAAGAGACACGAAATGGTGAGAGTCATTATGCCATGATTCGCTAACACTATAAAACGCAGCTTTTGTTATTGGCAAGAGTCCGAAGATCGTTACAAGTTGGAAGTAGATACGAATATTCAAAAAGTGCAGAAAATGAATCTTTTTGATTCAAGCAGGAGTAATCAATGTCATTATTAAGGGAATACTGTTCGTTTCGTGCGGGACCAGATGAGGGATGTACCCGTCACCGCATTTCAGCATAAACAGGAGTAACGTTTTGTTGCGAATCCAATTGGGAATTACAAAAGGACAACGGGCAGTGCTCTTTCTTTCAGCATAATTTACTTGAATCGTAAATGTGGATGGGGGAATAATTAACGATGACATTTCAGCAGTAGAGAGTTCATAATACTGTCACAATGTAAAAAAAAAAAGTATACACCATTTAACACACCATTCCAAAGTTTGGCAACGATAGGGGGTGGAACCCCCGGGGCTTTGGGGTGAGAGGTTATACAGCTGTGGTAGCAACTGTCTGCCCTGGTCACTAACAGTGGTAGCAGGGTTGAATACGATACAGGTCGGCCCAGGCAAAAGCTATGACAAAGGAAGCAGAATTCCACAGACTCACAGTCCACTGCAGTAAGCTAAACCTGCAAGATGGCACAGCAAGTTTTACAAATGTTTACCCTTACTGCTGTGCATTTGGTGGTGAGAATAGGTGATGTTAGTCACTATATCTGCAAACAGGAACAAACCCTGAATAAAAAAATTGAAATTTTGAGGCAGATCTTCTCCAGCAGCTTGGCAGAACCCAACACACCAACAACAATAGAGAGAAGCATTCATATGTACCCCCTTTAGAAATTCTCAGGAAACAAACTAAATATTTATTTATCATAAATCTGTGACAAAACTCTAACACCAAACTCAAAAGGTAAAGATTGGTTACATGTGCAGCAACTTCGAAAACAGGGGTCCCATATGGAAATACCTTGCCATATATTGAAAATACAAATTACAATAAACATTACCGCAATAAGGCAATTATCGATTCTCATGTCTCACCTGCTTTCGCAATTTGTAGTGAGTTTGTCCATAAATTGGATACAAATAGAACTCTGCAAATATTTTAAAAAATTAACCATGCAGTGCGCCCAATGTTAGCATAAGCTTTCATATTGGTGAACCGTCAGGTGGACTTATTTCAAGATACAGACCCAAAACATGTAAGATAAAAACCACTACATACAGAAAGACACCTAACACCTACCATGCAAAAAGGGCGTTCCAGAATCACTAGTTTTCTGGTTTTTTGCAAATTAACTGGGAAAATTGGTATTGAGTTTTTGTTCATAGATTATGCAAATTAGCTCATCAAATAGACACAAATGTCACCAACGAAGTGTGTTAGCTATAGTGCATGGAAACATTCAGCTAAGACGATTGTGACCCACGTGACTTCACTTGGCAGACAAGACAAGAGAGGGTCTAGTATGGGGCGTGTGTTGGAGGGTTGAGATTTGTTGGCTTTCTTTTGCTACAATTGAAATTTTGGGTCTGAATAACTGTAGATAATGGTCCCAGGAATCCAAATTCAAATTGTTACCAATTTTTTATCCCTTCCGTTTGGCGGCCATCTTGATTCCCAAAAATGGTGATGCCATTTTCAAACAATTTTTCCCTATATTCTGGACCTTTGAGGCAACATAGAAGGGTTTCAAAGGTGGGCAATACCCATGTTGGTGATGTCAGAACACAAATATCACTTCAGAAAGTTGCGGCAAGATTGTTTCCTTCAGGCGACATCTTGAATTCAAAAAATGGCCGCAATTGAACCATATTTGCTCTATTCTGGACTTCTGAGCATATAGAAGGCTCAATGTTGGCGGCAATAATCCATGTGCATGATGTCAAGGAAACAAGATATTCACATCCGAAAAGGCACAGATGTTTCATCCGGTGGCCATCTGAATTTCAAAATGGCCGCCATTTTAATATATACTTAGCCAATATCTGGATTCCTGAGCAACATTAAAAGCTTCCATTTGTGGCAAAGCATTGTTTGTGATGTAAGGAACCACAGAAAGTTGCCAATTGTTTCCTTTGGCGGCCATCTTGATTTCAAAATGGCTGCCATTTTTAACAGTAACTTCGTTCAATTCATCTGCGACTTCGGGGCAAACATAGAATGCTCCATTTGGTGACAATACTAAGGTTGTGAGTTAAGGGAAAATATCTATCGCATCAGAGAGTCAAGATTGTTTCCTTCTGACAAACCATCGTTAATTTCAAAAGGGCCATATTTTTAAAAATTTGCCCGATATTGGTAGTTTATGGGAGGCACAAAAAATAGCTCAAATGCTCCCTCCTAATCAGATATACATACTAATGCAACAGAACCCTAAAATCACGGAATCCTAGGAGAGCCATAGCTCGGGTTGTTAATAAAGTTGTGTATAGAGGTTTCAGGTTATTGCTGGTCCCCATATGTTCCAGTGCATTTTCAAGTAGTGAAACCATATCCATCTATCTAGCGACCACCGCGCGATGCTGTTCAACATGTAGCGCCAAATTAATGTCCCTGTCCGTCATAAAGTTGGGGAGGGCAGAGGTCCTGTTGCATTTCTAGAGCAATCACATCTGTTTGGGTATGGTAACCTCCAACATATGACACCGAGACTACTTGATCAATCGCACGATAATAGTGACAGGCAAATCTGCTTGACGTGGGAAACAGAAGATGAGATGGAGATAATCCACATATTCTGTGTTTAGTCATATGCTAAACGCCCAGATGAAGTTCTTTAGAGATGTGGAAGAGAGTTGCACATGATAGATGTTAGGTGCCCTCCAGGTTAATCCTGTAGCCTCTTTCTCATTGTACCGGGTCTAGTCCAATAAAAGGCTACGCTCTTCACAGGGCTTAAAGGGGAACTTCAGCTTAGTTGATTGGAAGGGTACCAGAGTGCAATAGGTGGTGGTGTTATTGCAGGCATTCCAAGCTTGTCCTTTGCGTGACACGAAGTCTTCTTGCTGTCGGCAACCTAGGACCCTAGGTACATGAAGTCCCTGACCTCTTTGATTTGTGTACCGCCTGTAGTGCAGATAGATTGATGATAATCTTCCTCATGATGGTCATATATTCCGTTCTCTTCTGGCAATTTAGATGTAGGCCGACTTGTATGCAGCATTCTAAAGTAATGTTATTAGCTTCTTTGTGCACCACATATCAGATGGGCTTTAGAGGGCTAGAACTGCCAAGATGGCCAGCAAGGTTACAAATAGTTTACACTTTACTGCTTTCATATGGTGGTGAGAAACTAGGTGATGTTAGTCACTATATCGAAAACCGGAACAACTGCCATTAAAAAAGTGATTTTGAGGCAGATCTTTCAAGCAGCTTTGTGAAAGACCACCAACACACCAACAAACAAATAGAGAGAAATGCATCCCATATGTACCCACCCTTTAAATTCTGCAGGAAACAAAATAATTATTATGGCATACGTTGAACAAACTCACACCAAAGCCAAAGGTAATTAAACGAATTTGGTTACATGCAGAACTTCGAACAGGGGCCATAGGGAACTCTTGCAATTGAAATACAAATATTACAATAACATTATGCAATAAGGCACAATATCAGGATTCTCCTAGTCTCACCTGCTTTCGCAATTTCGTAGTGGATTTTGTCCATAAATTGTCTACAAATTAAGCTCTTTCCAATATTTATAAATGTCCACCATGCAGGAAGCATGTTAGCTATAGATTTTCAATGTGACCATGTCAGGTGGACTTATTTCAAGATACGACCAAAACAGTAATAAAAAACACTACACTACAAAAGACACCTACACACCTCCAATGCAACAAAGGCAGAGTTTACAGAATCACTAGTTTCCTGGTTTTTGCAATTAACTGGGAAATTGGTTAGTGAGTTTTTGTTCCTATATTATGCAATTAGCTCCTCAAAAATACACAAATGTAACCAACGACGGGGTTCGCTACTAAGTGCATTGGAAACTTCAGCTTATAGACGATGTATGTGACACGTGACTTCACTTGGCAGACCAAGCACAAGAGAGGGTCTAGTTAGTGGGGCGTGTGTTGATGGTTTGAGATGTGTTGGCTTTTTTGCTCCAATTGGAATTTTGGGTCTGAAAACGTAGATAATGGTGCCAGGAATCCAAATCAATTGTTACCCATTTTTTATCCTTCCGTTTGGCGGCCATTCTGCTTCCAAAATGGCTGCCAGTTTAAACATATTTTCACTATATCTGGACTTCTGGCAACATAGAGGTTCAAATTGGTGGCAATACCCATGTTGTTGAGTCAAGGAACACAAATATGCACATTCAGAAAGTTGCAGATTGTTTTCTTCCTTCAGGCAGGAATCTTGAATTTCAAAATGCCGCCATTTTCACCATATTTAGCTCTATTGGACTTTGAGACAATATAGAAGGCTTACAAGTGGCGGCAAAAATAACCATCTGTGCATGATGTCAAGGAACACAGATATTACATCCGGAAAGGCACAGATGTTTCCTTCCGGTGGCATCTTGAATTTCAAATGGAGCCGCCATTTTTATATATACTCGCCCAATATCTGGATTCCTGAGCAAAACATAAAAGGCTCCATTTGGTGGCCAATGCATTTTGAATGTCAAGGAAAAAATCAGAAAGTTGCCAATGTTTCCTTTGGCGGCCATTTGCCTTTCAAACTGGGCGCCATTTTTTAACGTTATTACTTCGCTCAATATCATATGGACTTCTGGGCAACATAGATGCCTTTTCCATTTGTGGCCAAGTACTAATGTTTGTGATGTTAGAAATATATATCGCATCCAGAGAGTAACCGATTGTTTCCTTCGACAACCATCTTTATTTCAACACATGGGCCACTATTTTTAACATATACATCGACGAGTATTGGTTATTATGAGCAAAATAGCATCAAATGCTCCTTCAATAATAAGATAACATCTAATGCACCAGAGAACCACTAAATCACGGAAACATAGAGGCGAGCCATAGCTCTGGGGTTTTAATAAGTTTGTATATAGCGTTCAATGTTATTGCTTGTTCCATATGGTCAAGTGCATTTTCAAGTAGAAACCAATATCCATCTATCTAGCGGACCACCGCCGAGATGCTGTTCACCATGTAGTGCCAAAATTAATGTCCCTGTCCGTCATTAAGTTGGGGATGGCAGAGATGCGGATCCGTTGCATTTCTCGAGGCATCACATCTGTTTGGGTATGTTACCTCCAACCATGTCCCGGACTACGTGATCAATCGCACGATAATAGTGACCGGCAAATCATGCTTGACGTTGGGTTAACAGAAGATGAGATTGGAGATATATCCACATATCTATGTGCTTTAGTTCATATGTAAACGCCAGGACTGAAGTTCTTTAGAGCCTGTTAGAGAGTTTGCAACCATCATACGAAGTAGGTGTACCATTTCCAGTTTATCCTGTTAGCTTCTTTCTTCATTGTCGGGTCTCAAACGATCCTTAACAGGAACTTCTCACAGGCTCTAAAGAACTTCAGCTAGTTGAATTGGAGATACAAGATTGCCATAGGTGGTTTGTAGTTTATGCAGGCATTCCAAAGATTGTCCTTTGAGTGACACGAAGTCTTTCTTGCTCGGCAACATGGACCGGTACTTGAAGTCCCTGACCTATTTGATTTGGGTACCGCCTGTATAGTGAAGATAGATTGATGAGCCTTTCTTATTGATGGGTCATATATTCGTCTTCTTGGCATTTAGATGTAGGCCGACTTGTCTGCAGCATCTCAAGTGATGTTAGTAAGTCTTGTGCACCACATATCAGATCGCTGTAGCTGTTAGAGCTAGATCTGCATAGTCAGGTATGTGAGATGCTGCCTTTGGGTGACGTCCAGCCCGCATGGGTTTGATGAGATGATCCTTGTCGTTAGATGTCAAGACTCTGTATGAGGATGTAATCAAAAACCACGATTACAAAGAGCTAGGGAGCAAGAGTACTCCTTGGAGGATTCAGTAGTGTTAGGAACTCCTTTGTGGGCCTAGCCATGGTCTGCACAAAAGCTAGAAGGGGTTACATACATGATGGCAATTGTTTGACCAATCTCGTCTGGGACACCAAGTTGGTAAGAATATGCAGCATTAATCTTGTTAAACCACTGTCAAAGCCTGGAAAAGTCTCAAACACAATTGACCTAATTTCTCTTGAAATTCCAACTCTCTTGATCCTTCTGAGGGCAAGTAATCGGAAGGTAATGTCGATCTGCCTTTACGAACCCCTTCTGGTTCAATCGAGATGGGATCTCATGCGAGAAACGATTATGTTGAGCAGCATGAATTGTAGATCTTAGAGCGCAAGTGAGTGACAGTGGGATTCCTCTGTAGTTTTGGGTGTTGGAGGTCAACTTTCTTGATGAGGAGGATAACGATGTTAATATTAATAAGCAGCTGGTTGCTTTTCCCTGTAGATGTCGTTAACAAAAATTCCAACAGTTGATCATGCAAAATGTGGATTCTTCCAGATTACTGCGGAAATGTTGTCGGGACCAGGCGTCTGGGTGTTGTTCGTTTCTCAGGCAGATCAGACAGCTCCTCTATAGTGAAAGTCAGTCTTGGAGGAAAGGCATTCTGTATATTGGTGATTGAAGAAAAGGTTCATCAAGGTTAGTGTTTAATTTGAAACTGGTTTGCAAGTAGCGAACCTAAAGTGCTGAAAACATGTGGCGCGACAATCCTTCAGTTTGTTCACCTTTGATTTCTATAGTGGGTAGCTTTCTATCAGTCAGCTCCCTCGATCATGCCTCCCACGGCAGCAGCATGCTTGGGATTGAGATGTAGTGTGTCAAGTGCTTAAGCCTTTGACTTAAGATGCTCCTCAAGCACCACGTGTAAACATCAAGGTTCTGCTTGGAGCTTCTGGTGGTTTTAGTACGGTGCTTCTGGCGGCCCGACTTCATTTTTTCTCTGCTTTGATGAACTTTGTCATTTTGAGCAAACAGGCAGTAGTCTTCTTCGTTCTTCTAGGAGCATCTCCAGTGCAACCTTTGTTTCTACTGCTGCAGATATGGTCGCAGAGCGTTATATCTCCCACTACCTTTCTCCAGTCAATGTTTTCATGGGATCTCTGGGAGTGGGTTACTCTGACGGTAACCTTATCCTGCTCTGCCAAGAGAAATTCTATGCTCGACTAAACAGATTCAACGTTGTTGTAGGCTTGAGTTATTAATGCTGTTAATCCATGACCAGAAGGTATGTACAGCTGGAACAGTTCTCCATTTTTGGCGACGTAGGCCTGGGTTCCCCTACTTGCTGATTTTGGATTTTGTTGCCAGTGGCAACAAGGCTAAACCATTCATGGATCCCTTCACACACACCCCACTCTGCTGGACCTGCCTCTGCACGCGAACAGCGCATCCCTATGTTCAAGTCTAGCCCCGCAATCTCCAGGGTGCACAGAAGATTATGGACTGGAACTGCAATGCGTGCAGTGGACAGTATGGTAAAGCAGAGACGTTCATTGGATGATGCGGAAATGACTGGTGGTTTCAGGATTACCCATCAGTGTCAGTCAGGATGCGCCATTACAGTTGACAAGGCTGGCACGTGACTTGAGAGCCGTTGGTGAGAAAAGAAATTCCCACCTCCTGTAGCTGGATTTTTCTTAGCCTTCCAGGCGGAGGCTGTAATAAATGCATAGTCATGGATGTTCTCCTGTAATAGAGGCTCACTGTGCCAATGCGGTGTTCTTGCATTCAGATGACATCAATATTATACAGTTGTGCGTAATACCAGTTTTTTTTCTTGCTGTTGTTGATAGTGTCTGGAATTAAATGTGCGATGATGCAAGCAGCATTACGTTTAAAAAGTTGTCCATGCATCTTTTGTAAATATCGGGGTTGGGGAACTCCAGTATAGGGTAGGACCAACCCATCATCCGAATTAGTAGAGACCAATGTTGACTCAGGGAAGCACAGACTTCAGATCAGGGCTTTAACTCTGGTGCTACATTGTAAAACAATTCAGGCTTGTCAATTAGCTAAATAGTAGATGGGATTCGCCAGGTCTCCAGCACCTTTTTGTTGGGGCTGGTCCCTTAGTCTTTGTCTTTCATTTGGTGGGACACTTGACACAACATCACTAACATCAAGACATGGGCAGTACCAGTGAATGGAGCATTTTATTTTGCAAGAAGTCCAGATATTGGCAGAAAAGTATATATCAACAAGGGCGACCACTTTGAAATTCAAGATTGGCCACCTTGAAGAAAACAATCTACGACTTTCTGAATGTAAAAAAGGTGTTCATTGGCATCACAAAAACAGGGGTATTATACCAAATGGGAGCCTTTTATGTTGTCAGCAAATCCAGATCGGGGCCGAAGTATATATTAAAAATGGCGGCCATTTTGAAATTCAAGATGGCACCAGAAGGAGGAAACAATCTGGGCATTTTCGGATTGTAATATCTGTACAGTGTTTCTTGACATCACACACATGGGGTATTGCCGCCAATGAGCCTCTATATGCTAAGAATACAGATAGAAGCTAATATGGTGAAAATGGCGGCAATTTTGAAATTCAAGATGTCCGCCTGAAGGATACAATCTGCGACTTTCTGAAGTGATATTTGTTTCCTTGACATCAAAACATGGGTATTGCCACCCACCAAATGGAGCCTTTAATGTTGCTCAGAAGTCAGATATAGGAAAAATATGTTGCAAAGGTAGCCATTTTGAAATACAAGAGGGCCGCCAAACGGAAGGGAGATCAAAAATTGGTAACAAATTTGATTTGAGTCCTGGACCCATTATCACATTTTAAGACCAAAAATTCCCAATTGTAGCAAAAAAGCCAACAACTGACACACTGTCCCATTACTAGTAGTCGAGGTCAAATGTGTAAACACCATATTTTCATACGGAATAAATCCCAATCTCATCATAGTGCGAAGTTCACACTCCATAGAAAACGTTTACACAATTTGGCACTCGCCCGTGGTGGGGAACTGGCAGACAAATATTGTGGTCAAAATTGGAGTACGTGCACGGAAGTTCTTTGACACTATTAAGTTATCCTTGGGGTCCATCAAATCTTATAAAATAAATGTATAAAGAAAAAATACACAGTAATTTGGGGTATTTGTTAACGTTTGCCCATACCTCATTAGTCACTCTAATTACACTACAATACGAAAGAAAATAGAGGGAAAGCATTCCCATAATGTACCCCCCCCCCCGTTAGAATTCTGCAGAAGGAAAAACAAAGATATTTATTTATGGCCATAACGTTGACAAAACCCTAACCCAAAGCCAAAAGGTAAAAGATTTGTTACATTTGCAGAACTTCGAACAGGGGTACAATGGAACTCTTGCCAAATAGGGAAATGCAAATATACCAATAACATTATGCAATAAGGCCAATTCTCGATCTCTGTATTGACCTGCTGTCGCAATTACCTGTAACATTTGTAGTGATTTTTGTCCATAAATTATATACAAATTAGGCTCTTCACATATGCAATAAATTGTGCACATGCAGTGACACATGTTATCTACGCTTTCATCATTGGGGGTTGGACAGTCAGGTGGACTTTATTTCAAGATACCAATCAAAAAGAATAAAAACACTACAATACAGAAAAAATCTTAACCCAATGCAACAAGGCAGTTTCCAGAATCCCTAGTTTTCCTGCTTTTTGCATAGCTGGGAAATTGGTAGTGAATTTTGTTCATATATTATGCAAATTCGCTCATCAAATTACAACAAATGTCACCAACGGACGTGTGTACTTAAGTGCATGGAACTTCAGCTTATAGACATGTGACACGTGACTTCACTCTGGCAGAACAGACAGAACTGGCCATCCAATCTTGTGGTCAAAATTTGCTAGTACGTGCACGGAAGTTCTTTTTGATCAAAACAATTTTTTGTGGGATTCTACTTTTAACTTCTAAATTCACAGAAGAATGCGCCAAAGTCTAGAAAAATCAACAACAATGGGAACATGTAAACGATTGGGGGAAAGTTTTTGTACAGGGATCAAAAGCACCCAGGTGTAAGTTTTTTTGAAATCCTACCCCAACTTATTCATCTGGTCATGAGGATTAAAAGTTTCTATTGTTTGCAATATATCTACGGTCATAGTTTCAGGAGTATGCTCAATCGGTTCCAAGGAGGTCATCCGATTATTCTGATTTTGACAAAACTAAAAATCTTGCAAGTTTGTCTGGCACCAAAAAATACTTCCTGCCATTTTACATCTTAGTATGTTGAAAGAATGGTAAATTAATGACCCCATAGAATAAGCAGAATAGATAGACATTGTTGCATTTTGAACTCTAATTATGTGACCAAAATGGTGAAATGATGCAAGTATTAGATTTCCTGGTCCTAGGGACCATATGAAGAATTTGGGACCATTTTGAAAAGATGTTACTCCAGGAATGACCGTGTAACCTTTATTGCCCTATAAGTATATATTGAACTATAACCCATGTCAAACTATACTTGTTTAAAATTCTTAGGATATGGCCAAATGTTGTCTAGATTCAGTACAATTATACCTACGTTATTTCTCCTGTACGATTTTTTTTGCCTCCCTGCAATGTATGCTCCCCGGCTACGTATACTCTTGATACATGTTATTCTCTCATAATTTCTAAGTATAACACACAATTGTTTTAGTCAAACCATTATTTTATTTATTTCTTGCACTGATTATCACCCTGGCCCCGCTGGCTTTTCTAACTTATGCCCAATAGGGTAACTGCTAAATGTAAGATCCGTAAAAGGGGAGATGCAAATTAGCGCCTATTTAGAGACTTACAGACTGAATGCATAGCTTGCTGATTAATTCCTTGTTGTCTCCGCATAAAGACTAGCTGTGAATTCTCATAGTCCAACAACTACCTAAATGGGGGAATGCGCAATTCAGTAACGTGTAGTCTATCTTCAAGACCAAGTCCATTCCTATTAGAATCTAAAATACACATAGATATGCATGTTTATATTGTCAAATTCTGGAAATTAAGGCTACCCACCTAACATTTTTTACCCCAGATCCTCGAGGAATTAGCCAATATGATCAAACATGGTAGCTCGGGTATCTTTCTCAAAAAATCAAGATTCTTACACCGATATAACCATACGTTGAAAAACAATGTTTTGAAGATAACCGAACTGTAACATTTTCTTACTGTACAATTCTATGGACATCGATGCGGCATTTTGTATAAGGTGCACGAGAATTTTGAGACATCCAAATATTGTGTCATAATAGATTTCTACGTTGTGTTTGGCTACACAAGCTTTAAAAGAGAGAGAAAAGGTGAGTTTGAGTTGCTTAAATATTTCATGTAAAACCTAGGCAGAATTTCGTATTGCTCCTTACAAATTAAGAAATTCACAATTTTTGTAGCCAAAGAAACATTTCTCAGCTTAAAAACCCTCGTCTATCCGAAGGGGGGGGGGGTGGTTCCACCCCCCCTCTTCAGTTTTTTTTTCCCGGCTTTTTTCTAACACCCCCTTTTTTGGTCCAAATTATTTATGTAAATTGTCCAATTGACATGTTCCGCTCCTTTTCATCCAAAACAAACTCCACCGGGGTATAAGTAAGAGACGGGTGACCAAGTGATGGAGGGGTGGGGTGGTACCCCCCCCTCCGGAAGAGAATACCAACATGCCCCTAACACAACACAGGAACATCACAGACACTTGCTTTGGTACCAATGATATACTATGGTCCGCCTCTTTCCATTTTGTGGGGAAAAAATACCAAAATAGTACACATCCCATCATTACGTCAGAAAAAGAACAAAAAAAGAAAAAAAAAAAAAAATAAAAAAAAAAAAAAAAAAAAAAAAACAAAAAAAAAAAAGAGAAAAATAGAAGGAAAAAAAAAAAAAAAAAAAAAAAAAAAAAAAAAAAAAAAAAAAAAAAAAAAAAAAAAAAAAAAAAAAAAAAAAAAAAAAAAAAAAAAAAAAAACCACAATACGTCATAAAAGTTTCGCATGTCCAAAACTGCCATTTCCATAGACACCCACAGTTAAATTCAATTTTTCGCTAAAAAGGTTAAGGAAAATCAATTTTCATGGGTTTTTGACTCTACTTGATGGGAAATGATAGTTTTATATAATGACGCATTTCAGCGCTATAATAAGGTTTTGAGTCGCTAAAATTTGCGAAATAAATCCATTTTCCACCCTATCTTCAGTCGTTCGTACTTTCCTCACATATGACTCATGGTTGTGAAGTCATAATGGAGATGTAGTACTTCTTTTTGTACCAATGGAAAGAAGAACTCTAAGCTCTCCTTTGGTACCAAATTTAAGAATCGGGTGTTCAGTCAACGAAAATCCAGGGGGGTGGTAACCCCCCCCCCCCCCTTCGGGAAGTTTTTGTTACAAAAATGCTCAGGTAGACGAGGATTAATCATTTCAGATGGGGATATTTTGTTGGAAAGCTTTAACATCAAGGCAAAAACCAGTACTTGTTTAAGGGACACCTGATATGTGAATCTCTTGTTGCACCTTTAAAATTTATGTACTTTACTACCGTAGTCCTTATTGAATTCCTAACCAATCATACCGTTGCGAAATATGTTTTTTTGGCCAACGGTATAAGCTAATTTTCTTGTTATTGTTACGCTACAATAATAATTTGTATATCTCCATACCTATATCCCTGCATGTGTGCAGTAACAAGAATGGAATGCCTTCAGTTCCATTCTTTTCAATGTACAGATGGAGAGGGAGTTCATCGGTACATTGCACTGGCTTATTCGTTAGAACCCTTTAGAATAGACGTTTGTCAGTTCTGGCGCACGCTACTTTGGTTACGAGCCACTGATCACCTTGACATAACACAAATCCTAGGCTTATCATTATTCCGGAACAGGTGCTGAGCCAATCGTGAACCATTAACCATGGATACTAAACGGCACTAATCCCGAATATTTGGTAAATTTCTCGACTGAAGATCTAACGTCCTGACCGAATTTTTACCCTCCCAGCAATCCACCTTGTCTCTTCACTTTAACGATACCCCATACAGAACTCAAGTAGTCCCTTAGGCCCTAAGTAATTTACCAAGGTCCAATTGGTACCCTGAAAATGCAAAAAGAACGTGTTATCCGCACTTTACTGACAAATATCATCTAGACCAAAAATGCATGATAGCAATTCTGGAATGTTAGCTATAACCGGGTAGGGGGAAATCCAAGGATTAATGCATGGTCAAGATTTAAAATGATCCAATCATGTTGAAAAGCGCACCAGATCGTTCGTCGTATCATACGTTTGCAAAAAACAATTTGTGCTATCTAAAGCCTACTGTTTCACAGATACAGAGTAAAAAGTGCTACTAAATAGTGAAAAGGGTATTTGGTTAAAGTTCGCTCTGATTTTGGTAAGATGACTCAGCCATTCGCCCTGGCTGAAATGACCTAAGAATAAAGAATAGTTTACACTGTATTCAATCAGGGACCTAAATAAATCGGGATGGACACTCGATAAAGAAGAGTGTAGGTATATATATATATATTGCATGAAATCTGTACCTCATAGATCGCCGGTCGTACGTCCATACTGCATAAATTATCAACTAATTAGGTAGCTTAGGGAAATTGGTAGCGCTAATCACTATCGATTATAGTCTATGGGGCATTTCTACACAGTGTCCCCCACCCTCCCTGATTAAATGCTATGGTCATGGGTCCCTTAATCTTATCTAAAAATGCAATGAACTTAACCTTGTTTGCCCCTCTGCGTTGTAAGAAACACTTCATAGAGTCAAAGGTTCTGCCTCATTTTAATTCATTAGCTCGCCGCAATATTTGCATCACCTCTTTATCCAAATTGGACAACTGTACATTTTGGAACCCTGTGCAACAGAAATTACCAACCCCTGTTTTATCTATTTTTCTGCTTTTTACACCCAGTAACTTTTCAAGCCTTTAGGTTTCGGATGCACAACCTGTACCTTTTGAATCCTCATGGTCAACAAATATGTGGTATCCTTTTCAACACGTTTTGAAGCATACAAAATCCACCAGTGTAGTCGTTGATTGCCCATTCCGAAATGCTATCCATGCATTTTGATATAAGGATAAGGAGAAGAAGAGGCCCTCTATAATCTCACTGTGTTTTTATAACTACTTTATTAGTTGTTTGTTTATCCCCAAATACACTTGTATCGATAAAAAAAAAAAAAAAATTAGAAAGGTATGATAAAGTTCAGGGGCATGCTATCTTGAAAAAGCGAAACTTTGGGCCTCCATTCAATGTCCATTTATTTAAGATCTAAATGAAAGAAACAGGAAAATGTTGCATAGCTTGCCCTTTATTGGGCCTGAAAGTAATGACTCATACGACACTCATTCCCATGGCGCAGTTGTCATAGCTTTCATTTCCAGCTTGTGTATTGCGCACATCCCACTGGTTTTAGTATATTTATGATACCCAGAATATCATGCATGGTCAGCTGCTGTTAACATTTGCCCATCCAGGCTACTGAACTGAGCCCTTGGTAGAATTGCATGCCTCGCATATGGCTCTATGTGGTATAAGGAGGCTGTTCGTTGTTGTGTTTGGCAATTCCATTTAGTATTTCATTATCGAATAGATACCAAATATGCGAAATTAGGTCTTCCCTTCCAAGTACCATAATGCCCACTGTTTGAAATAATGAACTGTTTTAAATTAAAAAATTCATCCGTTCTAATGAAAACTATGAGGGCATCCTCTTCCTTTGCTCGGTCCCATGATTAAACACTTCATTAAATTCACACTTTAAAATGACACGAGGACGTTGCCCATCCTTTTTTAATCGAGTTGTTCGAAAACCCGCTTTTAATGTGGATAAAACGATGAGTAGGATTTATCCTTATTAAAGGGGGTTATCCTTACCTGTATGTCGATAGAATATACAAAAAACTTATCTATAGGCCGATTAGGAAACGTTCCCCAGTTCAAACTTAATTTTTTGGTTTCTTTTCCTACTTGTCTGCGCTGGTCCAATTAATCTCCCTGTTAGGTGTTTGGTCAACCATCAAGTGCAAATTTAGAAAAAATATATCCTAGAAAACGTCCTCGTTTCCCTAACAAGATAACAACACCCAGACATATACACATTAGAAATAACTTAGAGAATATAAGATATATGGTAATAGAATGGTATACAATATTGCCCGAGCTTAGATCAAATATCGGGCGAGTTGAAGACTTACAGAGTAAAGCCTTAAAATGTTTGTCTCACTTGAGAAGTTCAAGAAGAAACTCATGCAATCACGTTCTGTTTGTGATTTTTTTATTATTTTTAGAGACATGATTCTCATTGATTAACACGCTGATTATAGTCCCCTGATTTTTTATTCCTGTCCGTAAACGCATATTGTCGATTGGTACGATCATTTGAGGGGATGTTATTGGAATCAAAACTAAAATGCCGTTAATGCTCAACTTTGTTTGTCAACTGAATAGATGCTTAAACCCATTTTACATGAAACCTTTTTCTATTGAAATTTAACGCTCATACCAGAATCATGAGACACGCTATCCATTCTTTTTTGGAGTCAATCAAGAACGGATACAGTGGCCGTGACACATCCGAGGCCGGGTGAACCTTTTACGGTTGAGGAGGATTAGGCCCACGTAAATATTGTAATCCCTTAAGTGACCAAAACTCTAGTACTTAGCCAAATGAACTTGGACCAGATGTCCATGCATTATTGCTGGAACAAGACGAATAAATAGTCTTTGGTTACGTAAACAAAATTTGGTAGTAAATAATACTTATTCATACGTTTCTTTTTTGTTGTTTGAACGCTTCAGAATTTGTTCAGTTTTTTAGTGTTGGGAATTTATTTAAGTGTCATTTACCTTGCATTTCTGTTCGTGAGAAAAGGGGACATTTTTTAATTAGGGCCATAAATCTATCTGGTAATCGTCACGTCGACATTTCTATTGTATTGATTGATAAAGTAATACCACCTCTTAGAACAATGGAAATCGTCGACACGACCCAAAAACTTTTAATGAACTGCCAGGAATAAAAACAAAATCCTACTATAATAATAGTTCTGTATTGCGTGTGGCGTGCGGTTGCCTAGGTCCCCTGACCACCTACACATGGATAGCGGGTCAGAGTCGCCGATTGAAACATCAGGAAGTTGGTTTTAACCTATACAATATGGCGGGGAAACAATGCATAACCTTGTCCAACAATGAAATCTGTGTGGAATATTGCACCAGCATGGTGTTGCATTGTTGTCCGCCATATGTGTATAGTCAAAAAACCAACTTCTGTTGTTCACTCGGCGACCATTCATTGTGTGGGGCAGCCCGCTATCCATGTGGTAAGATCACAGGTTTCTTCCCACATGTGCAGAAGCAGTGGCGTCTTTAAGATCACATGGTCACAGCTGCTGACAGGGCCCCATAAAAGATTGCTCCAGGCCCCTAAAATCATGCTTTCATGGCCCCAAAATGTCACACTATAGCAATGCTAAATTAAGGGCCCTACCGTAAGCTGCGACAGGGCCCTTATCTTTAAGTCCACCACTGTGCAGAAGATCAATACATCAATAGATGTAAGGCCAGTGCCTAATAATTGGTTACAAATCATCAAGCAACGCAGGTAATATATATATATATATATTATATATATATATATATATATATCTATATAGATATATATATATATATATATATATATATATATATATATATATATATATATATCTATATATATATATATCTATATAATACATAATCGGTTGCCAAAGTCGGGTGTAGTCAAGTTAAGTAGTCACGTTGAAAGTTATATTTATATAAATAATTTATTTATATAAATATAATATATTATATATCGATAATATATTATAGATGTATATATATATATATATAATATATATATATATATATATATAATAATAGATGGTTAGCAATTTATACCGACGCGTTCAGCGGAGCCCATATAGGAGTGCATCTGACATCTATCACAAGAGCAAAAGTATGGTCGTTGTTTCTAAGCAAAATTGACCTGCCGGATTCCAAATCTCGATGATGCAAATTTGCATCCTTGAGCATTTGACATAGAGAAGGGATAAATAAAAGAGGAAAATTTGTAAATATTCATTTCTCCTAGGAGAAAATTCCAGCCAATGAGAGCGCTCTGTTTGGCTGAATTTCCCCTAGGAGGGAAATTAATTTTTTCCTAGGAGAAATTCCAGCCAATGGAGCGCCGTTTGGTGAATTCTCCAGGAGAAATGATTTAATTTCTGAATGGATAAATTAAACCACTTATGACCGGGCGCCAGAAATTGGATTTCTCCTAGGAGAAATTGCAATTCTCTAGCTAAAATAAATTTCACCTACGGAGAAATTCAATTTCTCCTAGAGAAAAATTTCTCCTCGGAGAAATATAAATTTCTTCTGAGAGATAAATTATCCAATCAGATCTTTTAGAAATTAGATCTATAAGGAGCGCACTGTCATGGCTGCAATTTCTCCAGGAGAAATTGATTTCACCAAGAAAATTCTGGTTTAGTTATGACTCGTAGGCCAATGATAATCGTGAGTTCGAGCACCAAGTGGTCACGTGTTTGTGCCCTGGGCAAGACCCTTTAATCTCAATTGCTCGGCGAACAAACGAAATCAGGGGAGCTGTTATGGGGAATATTACAATCTAAGTGCTGATAAGCTTGTGCGCTTGTAGCATGTCTTTGAGCAGC
>JAMKCH010025123.1:0-36549 GCA_023653785.1 Ophioderma brevispina | reverse complement strand
TTTATTGGTATCTTTGCCTATGCTTTTTTTAAACCTTATGACTTTTGTATTTTGTAATTAGAATTTTGGGAGGTTGTTTAATCTACGATTATGTAGGAATTCTTTGTTTGGTGCGGAAAATTTAAGGAAAATTGGGTTCATTTAATGGATCTGAACTTCTATAAATTGAACTTGAGCAATATGTAATAAATGGAAATTGGATTGGTAACTTAAGTTAGGCTAGTGGATAGGTCAGCTCCTTAGCAAACTAGTGGTAAATCTATGTATTCAATAAGGATCTAATTGGGACGTCAAGTGTGAAGTTAGGTTATATTAATTGGATCGGTCCTTTCTTGGCAAATTGCGGGGGTAGGAACACAACCGGCTTAGTATATTATAGTCGCCAGTGTGCAGTAGATTGTAACAGGAAACTTCGAATGTATAGTTAGGCCTGTTCATTCCGCGGTACCTTCTTTTTGGCAAATTGCTGAGGAGAGGGAACCTCAGTGGTTTAGTATTTTGCTGGTGCTGAAGAGGTTTGGAATTGGAAGTAACTGGAATTTGGATACATAAAAATTTGAAATACTTTGTTGGATTTGGAAATAAATAGGAGTTTGATTTGGAATTGGAAAGAAACTTGAATTGGTACATAAAATTATTTGAAATACTTTGATTTGGATTGGAAATAAATAGGAGTTGATTTGGAATTGGAAATAATAGGAGATAAACTCCTGGCAAAATATGTGCCCCATTCATATCGCTTGCTTCCTGTGTTTTCATTTTCGGGTGGTAAAAAGAAAACAAAGGCAGAAATTCTCTTTTATACGCTTTTCCCTCATTTTGTTTAATTTTTTAAATACTGTATTCAGTGGTCTGGCGTTATACGAAGTAATTGTTCAATTATTAATTCTAAAGTAAAAGCAAAATGTTTGAAATTGTCCTTTTAAATAGAATAGAAAAGATTTTCATGGAATTTGAATTCACTATTGGGCTGATTAGGCAGTTTATTAGTAGCTAGCAAACAGATGGTAAATCCAACAATCACCAATAAGCTTTTGTATTGAGTCACCAGGTTTATAGATAGTTATTTATTTCAACATTAAAGAGCAACGTGTTTCGATGTCCTTTACATGTATAATCGTAAAGAAGAATTTTGCATGCCTTGCAATCACTACTTTGGCTAAACCGTAATCGGCAAGATAAGCTAACAAGTGAGAGTGTTCAGAAAAAAAACCATACGCTTTTATATGGAGTTATCAGTTCTTTCACTATGACTCTGACTGTGTTCGTAACTATAAGGAAACAAAAATTGTTTGATTGGTCCTCATCCGACCGACCTATTTTTGGAAATCGGAAAACATTTTTTCCCTTTTACTGTACAAAAGATACCGACCCAATTTTTGAAAATTCCTAACAGTTTTTTTTTTAAATTTTAACTCTCTGAAATGTCAAAAAAAGATGATGTTTTAACAGTTCTAGCATGTTAGTGGGTTCATCATGACAAAGATCATTTTTGATAAGAATAACTTGATGTATATGTTTTTGATTAACTTATTAATAAAACAACTGTTTCCATACAGCTTGCTATTGACTTAAAAAAAAACTCAACTCTAAAATCATCTATGGACAATCAAACATTTTTTTGGCCTAACGAAACAGTCGAACAAAAGAAGCACATGGATAGTGAAGGAAAAGAAAAAAGGGGTAAAATTAAAAAAAAACGCGTGTTTTTTTGTTTTTTGAAATATTTAGTTATTTTCATTTTCTACAGAATTGTACACCCCATTTTTTTTCAAATTTGTGGAAGTTTATTACTTAGGTCCATTTGCATTATATCGAAATATTTGTTTTCATTCCATTTTGTCCTTTAAGGTTTTTTCCCAATCATTCTAGAGGAAATTGATTCTGTTGCAATTACTTAGGGATTCATCATTTGTGGTAATTTGACAGACTATTCGGGAGTATTTACAGAAATAAATAGATTTAATGATCGCGCTGCACATTAAACACAGTCTCGACACTAAGCCACAAAGTGTATGCTGATAACGTAACGGTTGACTCCAGTCGTCTATCATGATCTGGGGAAAAGGAGAAAGCTGTTCAATTCGTAATATGGGTCGAGTCATTTGATGCCAATAGGTATTTCGATTTTATTAAGATTGTATTAAAACTCTGTTAATAAATACAATTAATTTTCAGAAAAACAGGTGAATATAATAACCCAAGGCCCAGAGCATGGTCTTTTACATATCGTGTCGGGTAACATTATTAATATATGCCAAGAACAGACTTATACATCTTACAGCACCCTCTTACTCAACACTGTGACCCCATGTCAAATTGTCCCCTTATTTTAGACAATTTTAAGCAACGACACGTTTGGCACGATATGTATTAGGGACCTAGAGAGCTATTACCCGTGCAAAAAAATACGATTGAGGAAATCTTGACATATAGGCCTACAGGTCTTGTTTGTATTTTATATGGCGCCCTCTATACGCCCATTCTCCATCGAAATACTGGGGGGGGTGCAACTAGATTTTTAGAAAAATCATATTAGCCCGCATGAAATTTCATAATTTACACAGGATGTAGTCCGTGGATAAATAATCCCACATTAGTTGGCAAACTGTTAATCTTTTTGTTATTCTGATTTATCCTAATAAATTGGGTCCCATTTTACGCAATAAGGGGGTCAACTTTGACCTTTCTTGTGGACAAATTTACCACTTGTTGACTAGCTACCCTGGTTAATACAGGCCTTACTTCTCATCACACCGAACTCACTAAACGCGATCCGACCTAGAAGCTCGAGCGTGACATTGGACTTTTCCTCAGGAGACTCCGCGACAACGATAAAGACTATCGATAGTCAGGACTATTGGAAGCCGGTGCCCTCTAATAATCAAGGACATCCCTTCACAGAAACACATGTTTTGTTTGACCAACACGTATTTCATGTTTGAAGATTACCTATACTCCCAAACCAATGGGCTAACGATGGGTTCTCCCGTTTCCCCACCTGTTTATGGAATCCTTTGAGCAGGAAGTCCTTCTGACTGCACCTAACCCTCCGCGCATATGGAAACGTTATGTGGACGACACCTTCTGCGTTATAGATCGAGGCCATTTAACGTCTTTCTTTGACCACCTCAACAGCCTTCGCAAGGATGTCATCACATTCACTTGTAAAGAGGAGACCAACGGACAGATCGCTTTCCTCGATATTTTGGTTTAGAGGAAACCTGACCTTACTCTTGACACGACTGTATATCGCAAGAAGACTCACACCGACCAATACTTGAATTTTGACTCTCATCATCCAGTGTCAGCCAAACGCTCCGTGCTTCGATCTCTGTTTCAAAGAACTGACAATGTTCCGTCGAAAACTATGGAAAAGGAATGTGAAAAGGCTCACATCCACCAAACTTTGAATCTGAACAAAACCTTTCAAAGTTCTTCAACGCCTTCATGCGCCGGAACTGTCTCATGATCGCACTCCTAACGCTACAGTTACTTAGCCTTACGTATCGGGTACTTCTAAGGCTATTTGCAAAGTTCTACAGAAGAACTTTTTCGGGGAGTTTCGTAACCTGACCCATCTGACACACTTTTTTTTTCTGACACACTTATGAATTCAGAAACCCTTCACGGAATCAAGCACGTTTATTCTGTTAAGGTTTCAGAATTCAAGGTGTGTCAGAAAAAAGTGTGTCAGATGGGTCAGGTTACGGAATCTCACAATTTTTCGGGTGTATTTTAAGACTACTAACACTCTACGACAACAACAACATCATCATCATCATCATCATCATCATCCCAGTTACAAAGGATAAAATACGAATGCATAATGCCTGAAAGAAAGTCACAAACATTACTTTCGAGTGACGCTCTTTATTCAAGCACATCGGGGTGATTTTCACCATGTGCACTCCCAAGTGCAAGTTATTTGTAGAACATGGATATCTGTTATTTCACTCAGGAATGAGAAATTTAATTACATTTGCGCGAGAAACGCCTCAAAGGTAAGCTGCAATCAGAGATAAGAGATTTGTCGACCTCACTTCGTGTTTGATTTTAATCAAATGCTTCAGAGCAAGAGGCTCAAATATTTGTAAAAAGCTATTTGTTAGCAACAGGTGTGTGTTCAAAGCGTCGCATATTTGACTGTTGTAATTACCTTGGCTCTAAGGTAATTTTCGGGGGTAATTTTCGGATTGGTGCCGCCCAAATATATTATTTATAAAGATTTAAACCTGAGTATGTCGGATTTCCTTTTTATTGAGAAGTGTGTAAAATTGAACCGTTGTGTACTTCAGCACGTGGTGTATGTATTCAAATAGTATGGCCTTTTAAAAAGGAGTAGAAGAAAACAGGCACACCATATAATGAGAGTTTGCTTTATTTAGGTGAGAAATCTGGGTTAGATTTGAGCGACGCCTTACCGGGTACTAAATACGTCAGTTCCAATATAAGAGGTGTTGAGGTTGAAACAAGCAATATGCGTAGCAGTAAACTGTAAATTGTTAAGCGGGACCTATGATTCTTTTATAGATCCTAAATTAAATAACAAATGATGGCAAGGTTATCTATCAAAAATTAGAAGACAAAATGAAATTCAAGCAAGTACTTGACCGTTAATTCCAAAATGAAATTTCAATTAAAAACAAAAGTGCTTCTAGTATCAACTCTATGTAAAAAAAATTAAGGTGTTCCCAGTTAATTTCGCACTTGTGTAATTGATTTTAAGAAAAAAGACAATTGGCATTCGTCTTTGAATTGAATAGCAAGAAACGCAAAACCAATTTAATTATTCTGTAACTGATGTTCACTTTTGTGTCATTGTATTTCAACTTTGTGTTATTGATTGTCGCCCAGAATGCTTGCTGCTTTGCCGTATTGTAGTTATAAACGGTAACGAGATGAATAGTTTGGTGTCACGTGTCAGGTACCAGGTCACGTGTCAGGTATCAGGTATCAGTTTGCTCTTCGGGGGCGACCGATATATATAAATCCGACTATGTTAAATCAAGGTCTGTACATGGCCCTCTGTCCAGAGTGCTATTATTTTTTCCAAAAGACACGGTTTATTATGTCTAAACAGTACAAAATTTACCTTTTCCCTACTGATTCAAAAACCGACGTACGATGACGATAATCGGTTGTTTTTTTCCAATGTAGGGATACGTACGTCATTTTTACCTGAATGGGTCCCCCGAAGCAAAATAATAAACCAATCAATGCCGTGACGTCATCAAATCTTTATTTTTTCCAAAAATTGGCTGTTATTCCCATAATAAAATTCCTTTTTAAGATTCAACATCTGTATATTGTTCTTTATTAATTAATATCCAATTGTCCCCGCATGAATGTGAAAAAGATGGCTCCATAAGTCTACAAACTGAAAACGTAGTCAGCCGGCTAAATACCCTTACCGTGGACTGTAATGAGCAGACGGATCCCCGTTTTAGTTAATAGCAGGCTTACAGCCACTTGCCCGCGGCTGCGGGGGTTATGCGTCTAGGGATAACAAAACTGAGCCCCGAGTAACGGTCCTTACTATAGAGTAAAAGGCTGACTCAGAGATTTTGAATTATAATTTTGTGTGTATTAATTAAAGATAGTAACCTAAAATGCTTAATTCCAAAGTTTGAGTTGAATCTGATTTTTTTTTTTTTTTTTTTTTTTTTTTTTTTTTTTTTTTGATGCAGTAAGCATTTATGTAAAGTACCATAGGATACTGTGTACATCAAACATTCCGGATCCGGAATTTTACTACAAAGTTGAAATTTTCTATAAAATCTTGGGGAAGGTGATATGGGCCTACCACAAGACTACATGGGAATGTAAACGCATGTGCTTTTTTAGTTTATGGCATTTGGCATTGGAGTAATAAACTCCCTTATACATTTCACACGCAACTTGACGCAAGTATATGCATTTAATCAATTAATTAAAAAGCGCGCTTTAAGTGGGAAGACAGCAAAGTGCAGTGCGATAATCCAGTACATCATCGAATTTTCTTAAAACTTTCTGGACTGGTTCCTCCCATGCATTCGCAACGTGAAACTAGTTCACAAATAACAAGAATATATGGAAGGTAAATAAAACTTGTACGCTTTTCAAATATCTAGAAATAATTACAATACTTGCAGCCAAAGTGAAACTAAAGTGTAGTCCAAATACCTTGCCGGCTTTTCTGGGACGCTCTGCTATGGCGTGCGTCATACCACTTATTGGCGCATGTGAAAATATTGATATAAATCGACTTAACAAGGTATGGAATAACGGGTTGAAATTGGTTTCTAAATAAGTACAGGTCTCCTAATTTATTTAGTACACTTAGTAAAACACTAGGGACAGACTATGAGGAAAGGAATATGTTTAAAGAACAATCTTATTAAGTCTGGGTAATATTAGTATTGCACAGTTGAGGATTTCGACTGTGCTTTGATTCTGTAAGTGTTGGCTTCAAAACTCATCCGCCGGTTGACTGGCGGTTCCGCTCGGTTATGTGGGGTTGAAGTATGTTCCCTTTGTTCTGAACAATGACAAGTGGGCCAATCGCACTGAACCACCAGTCAACCGACAGTGAAGTTTCGAAGCCGTCCCTAAAGTTTCTTTCTTTCTGTCAACTTCCGGTCAAACTTCAATTTGTTTGTTCTCAAAGAATTAAAAGGATTGTACAGCTTTGTTCCGTAGAGAAGTTTATTTAAAGGTGGGTGATCCGATCGAAAAGCTCGCCCCGCCTCACAACTTTACGCCATCAGACTCTCGAAATTTCTTAGAATAAAATACATCTGATCTATCAAGGACAAATCAAAGTTTAGATTAAAAAAATTAAATCAAAATACATTAAAATATAAATCTAAAGGATTAAAAAAATAATCAAAATTCAGATTTGTCCTCCATTTTCATCTATGAAATTTATAAAGTGTGATTTTAGTATCAGAAGTAAGTTCATATTTTCCCATTTAACTCAAAATTTGTAATCAGATGAGATGTTTTTGCTGAGATACTTCCATGAGAAGGATTAAAAATCATATGAAAAACGGAAACTATTAATATTTTTTTTGAAATTTGAATCGGCGAATATGAAAGCATTTGCTGGATGAGACACGACCTACTTCGTACATATATTTTTTACACGTTCCAATTCTGAAAAAAATCCGGTTGTACGTGATGAATTGTTAGACTTCATTCGCATTTTCGTGTCGAGACAATAAATAGATTCAATCAGAAATGGGAAAAAATCTTAACATTTCCTAGTGACTCGGCCTACTTTAAGCAAGACCCTGTCTTCCTATACTGACTTGTACTCTATCATCATTAAAGACTCCATGTTCCTTCAACTACGCTTTTAACGGACACAGTAAAATTATATTACATTAAAGGCCGACTTTGAGATTTTCCCAAAATGCCTTCCTCAATTTTCTAACAAATATTTTTTGCATACACATAACGTTTGTCCACATACTTATTGCTGTGTGAAATAGCTACGCTGAAATCGATGTCCTTCATATAAACAATCACAACTTTAAATTCCGGATCCGGTATTTTAATAATACACGGCATTTTGTAGTACTGCTATACTACACATAAAGGTTTACTACATTAAAATGAAAAATCCGATTCATCTAAGACTTTGGAATCGAGCGGTTGAGGTAACGCTCTTTAATTATTTTGAAGTTATACACAAACAATATGTATATTGAAACCTCTGAGGATTTGACGAAATTGCATAATTACTTCGTTCACCGTGTTCTATAAATCCACAAGGTTTCAAAATGCGTTATATTTTTCTCTATTTCGTAGGTCGGAGCATCACCAAAATATTTTAAATCCACAATTCCATTTGCATCCGACCTACCATTTCAATGTGAGCGTTAATTGTGTATATTGCAATACCCCATAGAGTACTGTACAAACTATTTCCTGGTTACCGTAAACAAACCATCGGAACGGGAAATAAGTCATTAATGGTACCAACATCTCAGGTTTGATCGTGTGAAAGTTGGGGTCGAGGCTGATGATCACGTGGTGCCCCTTTAATTAATAAATGCGTCTATAATTATGGATTTTTTTTCGAAAATTAAAATATTAAAATTTCAAGAATGGGAAAGCTCCTGGCAATGACGGCATCCATATAGAATTCTGGAAGCATAAGGCACCTGAAGCTGTGCGATAGCTCAAATTCTTTCTCTCTACTTCTATGGGATCATCAACAATTCTCTCAAGATGGTCAAAAGTCAGGCTAGTGTAATCCCAAAGCCCAAGAAACTAGCAAGCGAGCCCAAGAGTTACAGACCCATCTCGCTGCTATCTCACACGTATAAGCTGCTTGGGAGACTTGATACTTAGTAGGATCAATGATACGGTCAAAGCAAATCTACCACTCACCCAAATTGGCTTAGAGGTAAATCGACAACAGATCAGATAGCAAGACTTGCCAATGATATCGAGACAGTCTTCAAGAAGAAGCAGGAATTTGGAGCAGTCTTTATAGATCTATCTGCTGCCTATGATACAGACATGGAGGTCTCTAGCTTAAGGTACTCAAAATCTTCCCTGATGTCAAGCCTGCCAAGTTCATAATACTGCTCATCCCGGATCTTTCGTCCTCGGGATATCAAATGGGCAATGCAATAGAGAGCCCAAACTTCGGAATGGTGTCCCACAAGGTTATGTCCTGGCACCCAGTTTACATGCCGAAGGATGTTTCTTTGCAGTACTCCTACGCAGACGATACGGTACTTGGAATACCTGCTGATTCAAATACCATATCAATGTAAGCCAATTATTCCACTGATGGCACTTGAAACTCTGCAAACCCAAGACTGTCGGCTCTGTTTTCCACCTTGCAAGCCACTGCGCTAAAATAGAAATTAACATCACTCTAGATGGAGAAAAACTGCCAAGTGATCCAACACCAAAAAACCTTGTCGTCATAATTGACCGCAGCCTTACTTTCCATCAACACACCAAGACAGTCGCTGCCAAGACTCAGTCTCGTGTCTACCTCCACAGAAGGCTCACAGGGGCTGGAAGGGGTGCATCTTTTGACACTTTACACACATCAACTGTTGCCTTGGCACACTCAACTGCTGAATATGCTGCACCAGTATATGGAGTCACAGTGTACATTCACACAAGATTGATGTCATTCTGAATGATGCAATGAGACTTGTTAGCGGTTGCCTTTTGGCGACGCCTGTAGAATATCTTCCAATTCTGTCTGGCATAGCTCCTGCAAACCTTTCGAGGATCTTTCAGACGATCAAGCTCGCCAAAAAGTGTGATGAACCTGGTAAACTATTCCTCCTACCAACACTATTTAAGGATTAGAGAGTTCCATGGAATCACTTTGCTACCCAATCCAAGACACTGCAGTCGCAGCATCCCTATCATCTTGGATCAACGCCAGATGGTCTGAGCAATGGTCGTCTTCTACCATCAACCGAAAGCAGTTTGTTAACAGCCTATCTAGCAAGCCCAAATGTTATGACCTTGATAGGAAAGCATGGGTCAACCTCAACGGACTCAGAGAAGTGCACACAATTAGCCACGTCATTGACGACTGTGAGGTCTTAAAGGTGCATTTCGTGATTCCAGCACCTGTTTTATTCATTGTTCACTAGATATCCTTGAGAAAAGCTTATTCACCAAATTTAAGTTGATCCTGATCTTGCGGTTTTGTGTTATGAGCAATTGCTTGTTTCCCACAGTCCTGTAATTTCTGTCCGTTTACGGACAGAAAATACAAAATTGCAAATTTCTTAATGATACGACCGAATTTGCACGTAAGATTAGGTACATATGGATTACTAATGCTAACGGTTCAGATAATATAAAAATCTGAATTTTTTAGGTAAGTCGGGGGGCGAGGTTGTAGATCACGAAATGCCCCTTTAAGTCCCCAATTCTCAATTGAAAAGCCGGGATTCTTGATGGTAATTTGGTATATTGCCGAAGAAAAAGCTTTTCGATTGAAAACTAATTCTCGATTAAGAAATTGGAATCTCGATTGAAGATCCTGGTTTGCCATTTGAAAAACTTGGATTCTCAGTCGATGAATCTGGGTTCCTGATGAAAACCTGGTGTATCTTGGTGTATTGAAAAAGTTGGATTCTTCTCTTGGCGAGAATACTGCTTTGTTTTTAATAAAAATGATTATTTAATGGTTAATGGAAACTAGGCAGTAGCATATCGGCGATAATCCAGAATTTGCAATTGAAAATCCAAGGTTTTACAATTAAAAAAACTGGTTTACCAATTAAAAACCTTTTTTCAACCGATATACTAAGTTTTCAATGAGAATCAAACGTGTTCAATCGAGAATCCAGGTTTTTTTGATCAAAAAACCTAGATTCTCTTCAAACTAAAACATTTTTTCAATTTTTTAACATTTAGGTTTGTATGACATGTGCTTGGTATGATATTGGAGAACAACTTTTATTTTGTATTGATGCCCCAAAGGCCAGGAAAACATATTCACATAATTCAAGTATTAATTATCATGAAGGTAATAAGCATATTAAATTATAGATGCAAAGAATTTTCTGACCACGTGTGTGTGTGTGTGAAAAAAAAAAAAAAAAAAAAAGATGGGGGTTGCTCTAAGCATTATATAGCCATGATAGTGAAAACAAATCTTAAATGTGCTTTGGTCCTGTAAGTGTAATAATAGATGTATATAACAGATTCAAAGTTTAACATCTTGCTTCAAATTGTAGAATTGGCAGCCATTTTGGATTTATGCAAATTAGGTATACTACTACAAAGCATGTATGGTGTCTGTATAAGACAAATAAAATATAATAAAGTCATAAATGTAATAAATTTAGGCATTTAGGTGGCAAAATAATATTTTAGATAAGCAATATAACACAATCTTAGAATTGGCGGGCCTATGGCACCCATTTTGGATTTATGCAAATTAAGTACACTTCTGTCAAGAATGAATGGTGTTTGTATAAGACATACAATATAATGTATTCATAAATATACCAAATTTAGGCATTATAGGTGCCAAAATATTATTTTAGATAAGTAATACAACAAAATCCTTGTAAAAATCCTAGGATTGGCGGCCATTTTGGATTTATGCAAATTAGTCATATTTCCACCACTTGGATTTTTCTGGACTTTTAGTATGACATTCTGGGGACCTTATAGAAATGCATTGTGGTGAAAGAAATTCTATTGCAATTTTTTCCAGCTTCACCTAGAATTTAAGTTATTTTTCTCAGCCTATTTATAATGTTAAAATATGCTTCATTTAATTCGGTCTTTCAACTCCTCAGACATGGTCATTCGCATTTCGCATTCGCATGTTGGGCTTCTCTGTGAGGCGTTGCTTTTAGCAAACGAATCTTAAATGGAGTTCATCTACCCTTAGCCAACCACGAGAGATATGTGGTGTCATCAATGATCTAAAATACAACCTAGAAGGCGGATTTTCCTGAAATAGAGTAGCAATATAGAGGGCACCTGCCCGGGGGCACATGTGGTCCAGTGGATCAGCGTTCGGCCCGCACCCCAAAGTTTGTGGGTTCGAGCCCCGCTGGGGTCAATTTGTTTCGTCCTTGAGTAAGGCGCTTTACCTCAATTACTCCTCTCTACCCAAGTGTATAAATGGGTACCGGCATTATTCAATGCTGGGAAGGTAACAGACTCGCTGTAGATGAGGTGTGGCGATCCAACTACAGCAATATTATATGGTGGAGTCTGGTCCAATCGCTTCGAAAGAGAGATGGTTCCTGTGTACACAGGTCCGTCCCCTTTACGTTTACCTTTTTAGAGTAGCAAGATTCTAGGTGCCCAAAAGTATCATAATTAGTACACGCACTTCATTATCATAGTTTTGGGCACCACCATATTTGGTTTGCATATTGTTGTATTCGGAAAGTCTTTATGCATATTTGTGAGACACGCGAGTATTTACGTTGCATTTAGCGAGTGAAAACAACAACCGATGTCACACGCTGTTACGCTAACATATTATGAAGCCATATTATCTGACATGTGATCATGTGTCCACGTGACACAGCTGACTGGTATGAACAGTTTGAAATATTATACATTAAAAGGTGCCTTCTAATGCTAGGGGGCGCTCCCAGGCCTGCACAACAACTTCACAATCCACAGCTGACTAGGAACTGAACGAAACTTCTGATATGATTGACTTGATGGCAAAACGAATAATTGGCTCATATAGGCTCATTTTGCATGGCATCTGTGCGTATACAGAATTTCTTACAAACACTGAAAGAGGTAATAAACAATAAATTAACAAATAAGTCAGTTTGCCAGAACACGTGCTTCCTTCAATTTCCAGGGGAGGTTTTCGAAAGACGAAGATATCGTTACATTAGTTATAACGGGCAGTAGTTCAGAATGGATGTAATTTACTGGAACTGGAGCAGATTTGATCATCTTTATTACTTCATCAGACGTCTCTTAAATAAACTCAGTAAAATTGCAATGCTTTTAAACAGAAGTGCAGTTACAATCCTATCCTAGAGTTTCATAATGCTCTAAAAACAATTTGAAAATCGGAAATCTACCAGCGACATTCTTTGGGTTGTCAGAGCTTGGGAGAGTTTCATAGAGTTTCTTAACTCTTTGCATGCGGCAGGCGGCTATAGCCGCCCAAAGATTAGTATTTGCCATTTTGTCTATTATTATCAAACATTTCAAAATTCCTAGTGCTATATTGAGATAGTGGCAGGTGTTGTTTGGCTTTTGAGATTATGCTTTTTAAATTGGCCATTTTTAGAGTTGACTATTAAGTAGCAATCCAAAATCATTGCCGCATCTACTCAATAAAATTAAGTGTAATCGGATTGCACTTAATTTCATTGAGTAATTAACACTTAAGTTCCCAAGCTAAAAAAACTTCCGTTAGTGCCCAAGGAGGGGGGGGGGGTTCCTAGGGACCCAACCCAGATAACCACTTTCCCGTGGGAGTTTGATCATGACACTGACACAAATAAATGGGGGTCACGTAAGAACCACATACCCACAATAAAAATGAAAATCCGACCTTTGACCTATGACCTATGGACAATTGAAATTGTCACTCTTCGAAGAAGAGTGGTTCGCACATTTCCATCCTCAGCAACTCCAATATAAGGTTTTGATCCAAAATAATTCATTATATCTACTCTAGAGTAACCAATTAAAATAATCATTGCAAAATATAGCCAAATTTATACCATCTTGTATTTTTCTCAGAAACTTCAAAATCGCCTTATTTTTCCCATAGACTTACACAGTTAAGAGCACGGCATGACAAAATTAAAATTGATGCTATCAGCATATAAAAGGTTATTTGATTTTAGTATTATTAATTATTAATTAATTACCTCCTACGGTATATATCTAAGCAAATAAATCCCAAGATTTTTTTAATTAGTAAAATATCTTGATTTTTTTCACTTCCGTTAGTGCCCAAGGGGGGGGGGGTTCCTAGGGACCCAACCTAATTATTCCAATGAAGCCGTGGGCGGATTTAATTTTTTTTTGTATCAGGAGAAGCGTATTCATAAATCAGACAATTAGCAAAAAACTCCTTGAAAAATTTGATTGCGTAACCGAGAAATCGCAAAAAAAATCAAATTTTGGGTACTATGGAACCCCCCCCCCCTTGGGCACTTATGCGTAATATTCAAAATTGGCACTCATCATGCATTTGCGAGTTGATGTACACTGAAAACCAAAACTGGTCAGCCACACTCACATAACGCTAGCCGAGATGGTGCCTATTTTGACTAAATAGCACATTAGTCAGTCCTTATGGAATATCCTTTTACTCCCCTTTCCACTCTTATATTACTTCTAATTTAAATTTACACCTTATAAATTTCACAACATAGATATTAGCTCTATTATATTTGTAATTTCATCACCAAATTTCGAACCAATGACCTTCTGATTACAAACTCCATGTGTCAATCGCGTCATGAAGTTATGTGCTGGGTGGATCTTACGCTTATTACACTCATTTATACATATATTTATAGTACACAAAGAAATTATCAAGTTAGTCCGATAATTAATCATCATGTTATTGTAACTGAAATGTTTAAGTTGGCTATTTTGTTAAGTTGACTTTACTCTAATGATAAAAACAAGGAATGGGTTCAACTCAATTTTATTTAGTAGCTACAGAAAATTTTCAGTTGTTACAACGTTATTTGATTACGTTGAGCAAAGTCAAATGCTTTGCGCTTATTAAAGCATCACGAAAAAAAATATATTAACTTTTTGGTGTTTAATGTTGTTTACTTTGGTCTGCTCTGTTTACTTTGGTCTGATCGCTTGTGCGTTTTAATATTCATATTTCAATTTACCAACACGAAAACACCTAAGTTATATTCACCTTTTTGTTTGAAAAGAGCTGAAAAGGTTAGCACATACGATCTACATGTAAGTGCTGTATAAAAGAATAACATTACTGAAATAATAACACTGGGGTTGAAACTCATTTCCTTCCAAGAGCTGGGGTATGGTTCAGATATGTTCCTATACCTTTGGATAACCCCACCTTCGTGGCCTTTGATATGGTACCCAGATATGGCTGCTTATTAAGCCATATGATTGACTAGTAACATCTCGCAGGACAAAGAAATACTAAGAGGGACGTTTTAAGGTATTGCACTAATGGAACTGTTTCTTTTTGGAGGATATCTCGACAAGGGTTGGTACATTTACTGCACCCACTCTGTCTGCTCCCAGTTGAATTCAGCAGCCTTGACGGAACAAAGTACAGTATGACGTGCACTTTATTCCGTCAAGGCTGCTGAATTCGACTGGGAGCAGGCAAAGTGGGTGCAGTAAATTATCAACCCTCTCGACAACTAATGACTCAAGACTGAACATGTTTTTAATTTTTTTATTCTTCATTCTGGTTGCAAATCTGGTTACCATCCTGTGAAAACTTGGCACTACTCGACTCTGTGCGTAGCTGAGATAGCTGAAAAAATGAATCTCCATTGACCTTCTAATTTGGCGAACATCCCCCAAAGTGCTATCATATATATTATTCATAAAAGTACTTCATAAATACACCATCATGTTATCCTATAATGTAAATACATCATGTTACAAGGAGTTAACAGTGCAGTGCTTGAGGCTCCAATAATATTTTAAGAGAGCGGAAATAAATTAGTATTTCCAGCAGAAACGTCTTTGTCAAACGTTAACTGGTGTTATCTTTGACTTGATATTAAGCCCTAGTTATACTCGGTGAGATGCATAGAACTAGGTCGACTGATACTATTTCCCTAGCACGACGCAACTTGTTATCTTGGTTATTCAACACAATTGGAGCGCTTGATGATAAGTGCGTTAAAGTGACAGGAGGAGATTTTTTAGGATACGAATTTCCCTCAAATTTCACTGGATCAGTTGTAGACGACCAACCGGGAAAGTTTTGAAGGTTTATTGGACAAACAGGTGCAAAAGAAAACCGCAAACCTTGTTTTGAGCTTCCCTGCCATCGTAATCGTCTCTACAGAAACCATGCTTTGACTTTCTTATTCAATTCAGGTGTGATCTAATACATTGGTAAGCATTCCAAATATGTAAAAAACCGGGGTTCGATAAAAATTAGGGGCGCTTCTTTCTGGAAATCTCCTCATGTCTCTTTAAAGTGAGAAGAGGATTTTTGGAGGATATGAATTTCTCTCAATTTGCACTTGCTCATTTGTAGAACACCTACCTACGTTTCAAACGTTCACTGGACAAACAAGTAAAAAAGAAAAACAAAGGCTATGTTTTGATCTTACCTGCTATCGTGGTCGTACTTAATTTTCTGTCGTGCACGAAAGAAAATACTATTACATAAAGACGGCGTATTCGGCTTATTCACTTCAGATATTGTAAGCATTCCAAATATGCAAAAACCCGGTTTCGAAAAAAAATCTGGAAATGTCCTCGTGTCTCTTTTATGGGTTTCTTCAATTGACAACACCTCTATTTCAAATGTTGTGTAAACCTGTAAAAACCGACGTGTTTGAATCCATCACTTATTTATTAAATAATGCGCAAACTACAAGGATGACGCATTGCTTGAATTGGTAAACCAATGGGCAAAGACTAATGTTATTGACTTAAAGTTATCAATTCATCTGTCTTGCAGCTTAATATTTACCCGATAATGACCTTGAACAATTTTCGCCCGTCGTGCAAGCACAAAAGGTTGTAGATATAGCAAATATCTTTTAATCATCATGACTATGGAAGCTCAAGTGGATCACTTTTGCCTTATCTCAAGATAAGGGGTCGTTATCTCCAAATAACGGTCCGTTAACTAGAGATAACGCTTTATTAATTGGAGATAACAAATAACAGTACTTATCTTGAGTTAACAAAGCCTATCTCGGGATAAGGCCCCTTATCTCCAAAAAGAAAAGTCTTATCTCGAGATAATAAAGCTGAACCCCAAATAATGGTCCTTACCTTGGGTTAACAAAACTTGAACCCCAAATAACGGTCCTTATCTTGGGTTAACAAAACTTGAACCCCAAATAACGGTCCTTATCTTGGGTTAACAAAACTTGAACCCCAAATAGCGGGCCTTTTCTGGAGGTAACAAAGCTTAACCCCTAATAACAATCCTTATCTTGGGTTAACAAAGCTGAACCCCAAATAACGGTCCTTATCTAGAGCTAACAAAACTTAACTGTCCTTATTTAGGGATAACAAAACTGAGCCCCAAGTAACGGTTCTTACTTAGATTAAAAGGCTGACTCAGAGATTTTGAATTATATTTTTTTTTATTAATTTTGTATTAATTAAAAATAGTAAACTAGAACTAAAGATAGTAACCTAAAATGCTTAATTCCCAAGTTTGAGTTGAATCTGATTTTTTTTTTTTTTTTTTTTTTTGATGCAGTAAGCATTTATGTAAAGTACCATAGGATACTGTGTACATCAAACATTCCGGATCCGGAATTTTACTACAAAGTTGTAATTTTCTATAAATATATTTGAGCTTAGCTATTTCACACAGTGGTTAGGCTGGTTAGTATGTGGACAAGCATTATGTATATGCAAAAACACTATTTGTTAGAAAATTGAGGGCGCCATCCTCGGGAAATCTCTGAGTCAGCCTTTAACAAAGCTTATCTCTAGATAACAAAGCTGAAACGGGATAAGGCTCCTTATATCCAGAAAAGGAAGCCTTATCTCGAGATAAGCTTTGTTAACTCCAGATACGGAAAGTTATTTTGGGTTCAGCTTTGTTATCCCCATTTTTAACAGAGTGTTATCTGGAGATAGAGCTCCCTTATTTTGGTGTAAGGAACCTTATCTCGACATAAGGCGAAAATGGTAAACATATCTATACATCTTTCAACCCCATATCAAATTTTCACATATTTCACCCTGTTAATTTACCCCCTTCCCTACTCTCTAAATGTAAACAAGTGAAAATTTCACTCTCAAAAGAGTGAAAACTTTGTAAATCACTCCAAATGAGTGGTTTTGTACTTTAAAAGAACAATTCCACTCACAAAAGAGTGAATATCTCTCCAAAAGAGTGCATTTCCACTCGTTTGAGGAGTTGAAGGAAGGACAACACCTTTTGAGGAGTTAAACGAAGGACAACGCGAAAACGAGTGGAATTCCACTCTGTTTGCGGGTCTGTTTGGAGTGATTTCCACTCGGAAAATTGCTCATTTAATGTACAAAACCACTCGTTTTGGAGTGGTTTACAAAATTGTCACTCTTTTTGAGAGTGATATTTTCACTCGTTTACATTTAGAGAGTATCTCAAAATGCTCAAGGATGAGCATCATCATTAAGAATTAGAAATCCGCAAATCAATGTTGCCAAGAAACCATCTTGTGCAGATTCTTGGGCAAAGTCATATGGACCTACCGCAAGACAACATGGGAGTGTAAACGCATGTGCTTTTTTAGTTTATGGCCTGTGGCATTGAAGTAATAAACTCCCTTATACACTACACACGCAACTATATAACATTCATGTTATTGTTAACAAGAATAGTCTTTTAAAAGCAACCATCGCTTAGCGAGGATGTGGTATATAATAGGTTGTTGTAAATACTCTGAGTCATAGAACCCTCTTCGTATATTAGAGAGAGATATAACCACAGTATGTATTTCAGGCTCAACCTTTAATTTGAAATACACTGGTTTGAAATGCCAGCCTTTATACAACCTAATCCATTCATAGGTTAGAGTCCCTCTGTTATGATTGTGGGTTGTTTATCAATCAAATCGATTCTAAATATTTTACCAAGTTCCATTGCACAGAGATTACAAAATTCAAACTTACAGGAAACAGGTTTTAAAAAAACAATCCTTGGTCACTATGAGGCAATGAGTATCAACTCCTATTGGCCAACAGTTACATATCTTTCATTCACAAGTGTATTTAGAAAACACACCCTTAGTGTTTTTATATATAGCTTCCTAGAATATACACAAGATCTTCATGTCAATGCATGGTACAAACACCCACTGAACTTGGCCCCTTGTTTGATGTCAGGCATATTGCAACTCATCGTGTATGCTATCTGGGAATTTGTAACAACATCATGGTAACTACTCTCACAACCATGGGTCATGTCATCCATACATGTCAATGAACTGAGAAGTTTATCCACTGTTGATGGGTGTTCTGTCATCAAAAAATTTTGTTTCTAGCTGCTTAGGATATGTAAATCAATTCCTAGTAGGCATATATCATATGTCTTAATTCTTAAAATGTAACCAAGAGGACTTTGCACTGCTACATGAGACAAAACCACCAACTCTGTTCCTGACTTGGTTATATTCTGCCAATCATTTGCTTGCTACACATATGCTAGGGTAACTTGGCAATGTAGTGGCTTTTGTCTACTCCGATTTTATACCACCTTCAATGGAAAAGCCGCGTAGTGGAAATACAGCACACTTCAGTACGATAATCCGATACCTCACGAATTTGTTTTACTTATAAAATTTTCTGGACTGGTTCCTCCCATGCCATTCGCACGTGAAACTAGTTACACAAATAACAAGATATAGGAGGTAAAAACTGCGTACGCTTTTTCATATCTTAGAAATAATTACAATACTTGCAGCCAAAGTGAACTAAAGTCGAGGCCAAATACATTGCCGGCTTTTCTGTGACGCTCTGCTATGGCGTGCGTCATACCATCTTGGCGCATGTGAAAATATTGATAAATCGACCTTAAAAGGTAATGGAAAAACGGTTTGAAATTGGTTTCTAAATAAGTAGAGGTCGCAAACCTAATACCGTTGCTTTCACTTTCATACCAAGAATGTTATTTCATTATACGATTACCACTAAGACTCAAATTTATTTAGTACACTTCTTACTAAGTAAAACAGTAGGGACATACTATGAGGAAAAGAATATGTTTAAAGAACATCTTAACAATTCTGAGTGATATTAGTATTGCACAGTCGAGGATTTCGACTGTGCTTTGATTCTGTAAGGTTTCTTTCTTCCTGTCAAATTCCGGTCAAACTTCAATTTGCTCCGTTCTCATAGAATTAAAAGGATTGTACAGCTTTCATTTATTCCGTAAAGGATTCCATTTAAAGTTAGTTAACCCCAATAGAAAACCTCGCCCTCTTACGCCATCAACCTCCAACTTTCTTAGAATAAAAATCATCTAATTGGATTGCTATCAGGGACCAAACAAAGTATACTAAAAAATTATATCATAATAACATTGAAATATAAATCTAATGAATTAAAAAAATATGTGAAATTAAAATCAGATTGTCAATTAATCTAACAATTTGGAGAAAAGAAGTGAGATTTGAGTATCCGCAAGAAAGTTCATATTTTCCCATTTAACTCACATTTGTATCCGATTTTTTTTTGGTGGATATTTTTCCATAAGGAGAAAACATATGTAAAATCGGAAACTAATTTGTGTGTGTGTTTTTTTTTTTCAAAATTAAATCGGCGAATAAAACCATTTGCGGGACGTGATAACGACCTATACTTCTTACATATTTTTTACAACTTTCCATTTTGGCAAGAATCCATTCGCATTTTTCCGTGTCGAAACAAATAAAAGATTCACTCAATTAGAAATGGGAAAAAAATCTCAGTAATTTTCCTAGTGCCGCACATTCGGCCCTACTCTTTAAGCAAGAAACTGTCTTCCTATACTGACTTGTACTCTATTCCATCGGCTATCATCATATAAAAGACTCCACTTTCCCCCTCAACCATACCACAAGCTTTATAACGAGACACAGCAACATATATTAATTAAAGTCTACTCAAGAGATTTCCCCCGAAATGAACCTTCCTCAGTTTTAAACATTTTTTTGGCATCCACATAACGTCTGTTCGCACATCCTATTGCGTGTGTGAAATAGCTAACATTAAATCGATGTCCTTCAATCAAAATCCCCACTTTGTTTAAAAATTGTCCGATCCGTCTTTCAACATACATGACATTTTTATAGTACTGCTAGCATGGCTATCTACAACTAAGGTTTACTACCTACATTAAATGAAAAATCCCATTCATCTCAGACTTTGGAATCGAGCAGATAGAATACCCCATAGAGTACTGTCCAAACTATTTCCTGTTATATAAAGACTATAGAGGCTCACGAATCATACACTGCAAACAACCTAGTACCGAGATCAATTACTGAGACTTTTTCGCAGTTCTTAACATTATTAAATAATTATATACAAGGAAAAACACTCATCGCGCACTAGAACAATTATAACTAACATGCACACACATCTGAGAAACAATCTCGACTAATGCACCTGTGCGTTGACTCGAACCCCGAACCTCTCGCTTTCTAGACGAGTGGGCTCTACCACTGAGCTATCAGACCGGTCCCTGATCACAGAGATTCGTTTGATACGTAATAGATAAAGGAAGAGAAGCACACCGTTATGAAAAATAATGGTGTTTTGTATAAGATCTGGTGAGCTGTTAGACTCAGACCAAGCGGCGAGCCTTGTGTTTTTAATTCTTTATCTTAGATATGACGTTCGTGACACAGAACGAAAATCGATTTTTTTTTCATATTCGGTAAACATTGAGGGGGGGGAAAAAAAAAAAAATATATTTCGGTTTGTTTTTTAATATTTTGAATTTATTTGTTTTTTCCCTTTTTTCCTTAATTAAAAAACACCAATTGAGTGTTTAGTTCACTTGTGCAGGAGTCTAACACCAAGGTATAGTCGATAATAGGTTTACTCAAAGAGGTTCTATATAGATAGAGAGGCAAAACGTTACGTACTCTTTAGAAATTCACCGTCTCGCATTGTTTTGCCGTACCACAAAGAAAACTTTAGAGTACCAACAATAGAAAGCAATGCTGCCTCCGCTTCTTCCACAGTATGTGGAAGAAGCGTTTGCCGCTTTGCATATACACTAATCGGTAGTGATACAAATTAATGTATGTTTTTAGAGGTGCAGGTTTGTTTGTAATTAATATTTGTACCTGGATCATTGTGCTCAGATACCTTTTTTCTTCATAAGCAATGCGCGCATAGGTGAAAAGAGGTATTCTTTGAGGCGGTTTATTGAAATCAAGACGACTGATGTGTCATTCATTCGTTGTTGTGGCATGGGTAGAAGGGACACAAAATTTAACCACCCATAGAACCCAACATCCAACAACTGATATTGTTTGGCGGATGTTTGTATCGGATTTGACATTATGTGGGTATACAAGCACCCAAACTGATTAATTATTCCGTGCAAATTCAAATGTCAGCGCCCAGCACGGGACGACTGGTTTTGAATGGTTCCACCACCTTGGGTTACTCTTCTCGAGAGGATAATCTTATTGTCAAGGAAAGCCTGATCTGAGTTAGAAATGGTCCCATCTGAAGATTATCCTATTGGTTAAGTCGTGTCTATGTATAAGTAGGCAGGTTTGGATATTTGAGTAGGTTCAGTTCAAATAACCCTTTCACACGTATATCGACCCGGATTCTGACACCACGAATTAAAATATCTGATACAGAGTATCCGCGGTGCACTAACCGGATGCTTGTTACGCTAGGCTAAGTTTTTTAGCTGAGAAGAAGAATCCTATCTTTGGCAAATTCTAAAGAGGTAGCTTAAGGCTATCAGTAGCACTCTATTGCGTATAAAGAAAACAATGGCAGAATTTCCTTTTTTTATACGTTCTCCCTCAATATTATTTTTGGGCGTTATGGTAAGACAATTGTTTCAAATGTTGATAGTGTATTTCCCAAGGACGGTCTTCCAACCATGTGACCAAGCAGTTCCATTAGCATGGAGAGGATGGCATCTTCACCAAGGAAAACATCGACTAGACTTATTGGAATGAAAAAAGGCCACCACAAAAATAATTATGGTAACCCTATCCATTGTACATCAGATTGCCCCATGATTACATTTACCTTACTGTATCGATATATAGAACCCACATGTTATTTAACAAAAAATCTTACCAAAAGCCTACAGACTAAAAAGGAAATCTTATTAAAGCAAATTGGCAAATTTTTTGAAGAGCGCACCATTTCAAAAATTGATATTTTGACACAGTTACGTGGTATTGTCTTGGAAAATATACCTGCGAACGAGAATTCTAAAAAATGAGTATTTATCACAAAAATAAGCGATTTTGTATTAGACATTGGGATCCCAGATGGACTTAACGGCAGAGCTGGGAAAATGCTACGTTTATGTCCGTCCATGATGAAAGTATGAAATAGTGCCACCTCGAGAAAATAACCTCTAACTTACTTGCCTGAACTATTTAAAAAAACTAGGGATGGCCGTAGACATACATGTGCTATTCCCGGCTATTTCAATTTGAAGGCCGTTTCAGAAGCGCCCGTTGAATATATCGGGGATCCCCGCTAATACATTATTATAGTACAAATTCCTTGTGTGGACACATAGACAATTTCGAGCTTAACCCTTAACAGGTATAGTTTACTAGCCGTTACCAATGCAACGGTGTAAAATCTCCAAATTTTTGAAAAATTGGGGGCGCCCTTCAAAAAAGTGTGCGAATATGCTATTTAATGCAGGAGTGAAAGAAAGTAAAATAAAAAATAATGTGGCCTTGAATGATGGTAACTAGCCACACCTATTGATTTTAAAAGATAAGCTTTGTGATTCCATTCAATTGCCGATTTCAAAGGTAACGATTTTCAAAGCCTTTTCATTTACCATACGCAAATGGTTCGGTCTGGATATTTTTAAATTGAACATTCAAATAGTCTGCTTTCATTAATTCAAAAGTATCAGAATTGTCGGTTTGAAAGGGTTTGCACGGGCAGCTTATACTTACTACAAGACAGCATACATGTTCAGGTTATAAATGACGAAGGTTGGACAAAAGGTTTATCTTGGGGACAAACTGGCAAATAGATACCTGATACCGTACATCTTTACTTTTGATCATCATCCTGCCCACCCCAAGCACCAAAGATGCTCTTCAGAAAACGTACTCTACCGTTTAAAGTAAAAAGCCAACGTTTTTAAATTGTCTTTTTGAAACATGTCCATGAATTTAAATCACTAGCTGGCTTATTCGTTGTCGATATACATGTAGTAGCTAAAAGAAGAGGTTATCCGACAATAAATAAGCTATTGTATTGAGTCCCGAAGATTTCCATGATGAATCACTTCTTGGCTGTTCGTGGACGACGATACATGTATTATCTAACCAGCAGATGGTTAATCCGACAATCACAATAAGCTGTTGTATTGAGTCACGTGTTCTCTCATCTTTGTTTATTTCAACAATAAAAGGGGCCAAAAATGTTTCGATGTCCCTTTTAAAATAGTGAAGAAGAAATGCATAACTTAGGAGTCATACTTTGGCTGAATCGTAAATCGACAGATAAGCTAAACAACGTAGATGCAATCTGATGTCAACAATTAGCTTTTATATTAGCTTTCACTAGGTTTATGCATTCATTGTACAACCTGAGGCCGAGGTGTTTCTAAAATTTCCTTTGTTCAATTGTCTTTATGTTTAAAGTGACAGGAGGAGATTTTTTTTTAGGATACGAATTGCTCTTCAAATTGCACACAATCGATTGTAGACCACCTAAAGAGAACGTACAAACAAGACAAAGAAAACAGCAAACATTGTTTTGAAAACTGTCGCTTGACTATCGTAATTGTCCCCATAGGACACCGTGGCTTGCCTTTCTGTCGTGCACGAACCCAGAAAGTACTAATCTCATATTTTACCTAAAGACGGCCGTGATTCGGCCTTATTCACTCAGTGTGATCTAATACATGGAAAGCATTCAAAATGTGCAAAAAACCGAAGTTCGAAAAAAATGGGGGCTTCTCTATGGAAATCTCCTCATGTCTCTTTAACTATGAATATTCATCAGACCGTAACTTTTCTCCGGAAGTGTCCAGCGACCACTTCGGAAAAAAAAATAACGGTCGATTGTGATGACGTCATAAGTTTTAAGATTTAGATAAACGGTCTCTGACCGCTTGGTAACTCTAAGGCAGTTGAACAAAAGAAGAACAATGATAATGATGAAAAGAAAAGGGCTACACGTATTATATGGATAAGCGGTCGGGGGAAACAACACACACAACACAACAGAGTACGAGATCGGAGAAGAAGAAAGATGCTACCCGTAAGCCTAACAATTATAAGTTATATAAGGGACTATAAGAGGCTCACGCATCATACACGGCAAATAAACTAGTACACGAGGGATCATTACTGATGCTTATTTCGCATTTCTTAACATTATTAAATAATTATATACAAGAAGAAGAAACCCGCCACGCGACAGAACAAATTATAACATAACATGCACAGGCACACACAGCTGGAAAAAACTCTGACAACCGAATGCGCCTGTACGGGGACTCGAAACCCGAACCTCTCGACTTTTCTTGACGAGTGCTCTTACCACGAGCTATACGACCGGCCCCTGATAACAGAGATCGGTATGGTACTCATGGATAAGCGGTCGGGGTAAACAACCACACATCAGTAATGATCTCCGTGTGTACTAGTGGATTGCCCTTTAATTAATAAATGCGTGTATAATTATGGATGTTTTTTTTCGAAAATTAGGAATGTGTTTCAAATACTGTCGTGTTTGTTGTCAAAATAGTTCAGTCAAACGCGCTTTTATGCTATTTTGCCGAAATAAAATCGATTGCAATTTCCAAATTTAGGTTTGTTGATATGAACCTTCATAATGTTTTCTGTAAAACACTAAAGTCAAATGTATAGCTTTGTTCATGATATAGGTATTGGATGCATGGGAGATTTTAATCCGCAATTTTCTCAGACACATGTTTGGTAAATGCAACAATGATGTGAGCGCGTTATGAAACTTGTGTTTAGCATCATTCCCATTCCAATGCGTTGTCTAAGTCTTGTTTAATAAATCCCTTGCTATGTTGTGAAAAATGTTAGTCTGGGGATTAATGGAGACAAAATTGTGGAGTAACAATGTATTAGCACGGTGGGCTGCGGACTTACGTTACTGTAGCCTTGATAGAACGGGGGGATATTAAATCAAAAAATGACTTATAATGGAACGATGCTCATTTAATTTAGGTCTTTACAACTCCTCCAGGACATGGCCTTGCATTTTAATGTTGGCCTTCTCTGTGTGGCGTTGCTTTTAGCAAACGATCTTACAAGGGGCATTTCGTTGATCCACAGCCTCGTCCCCCCCCCCCCGCCGCTTAACTTCAAAAAGTTGAGATTTTCATATATTGAACAGTAATTAGTAATCCTGGGTGCCAAATCTACATTGCAAATTCGATCGTGGTGATGTGGTAAGAAATTCACATTTGGTATTTTCTGTCCGTAAACACCTTAGACAACCACGAGGAGAATGTGGTTAAAATGATCTAAAATACAACCTAGAAGGCGGATTTTCTGAAATAGCGTAACCAGATTCGAGATGCCCAAAAGTATTAACAGTGAGCATATTGCACTTCATTATCATGTTTTGGGACACCACCATATTTGGTTGGCAATCGTCGTTTGGGAAAGTCCAGTGCCATATTTGTTGGACACGCAAGCATTGTACGTTCCGTTGCCTTAGCGGGTGAAAACAACAACTGATGTCCCACGCTTGTTACGCTAACATATTATGAAGCCATATTATCTGACATGTGATCCACATAACACAGCTGACTGGCATGAACATGTTTGAAATTACTATAGATTAAAGGAGGATCCTGGACGCATAACCCCCGCAGCCGCGCGCGGCAAGTGGCTGAAGCCGCTAAAACCTTTTACGGGGATCCGTCTGCTCATCATACAGTCCACGGTAAAGGTATTTAGCTGGCTGACTTTGTTTTCCGTTTGTAGACTTATGGACCATCTTTTTCACATTCATGCGGGAAATTTGGAATTATTAATTTATTAAAGCTACAATATACATATGTTTGATCTTAAAAAGTAATTTTATTCTGGAATAACGCCAATTTTGAAAACATAAAGATTTGATACGTCACGGCATTGATGGTTTTATTATTTGGCTTCGGGGCCCATTCAGTAAAATTGCGTACGTATCCCTACATTGAGAAAAAACCCAAACCGATTTCTCTCGTTCGTCGGTTTTTGAATCAGTAGGGAAAAGGTAAATTTTGGTATGTTTAGACTCTACACGTGTCTTTTGTGAAAATTTAAAAGCACTTTGGGCAGGGTCATCATGTACAGACCTTGATTTAACATCGTCGGATTTATATATATGGGTCGCCCCCGAAGAGCAAAACGGATACCTGATAACCTGACACGTGACTGTACCGTGACACGTGGACAACCAACCTTCATCCTCGTTTACCGTTATAACTACAATACGCAAAGCGCAAGCAGTCTGCATCTCCGTTTCACGCGTAAACGATCAAGATGTGAGACTCTGAATTTGAAACATTTAAACACAATGATTAGCCTTCCTCTATACCATGAAAATACAATGAGAGACATGGTCCAGTGGATCTACGGCTGGACTTCTGATCTGAATGTTGGGGTTCGAACCCGGTGCGGCAATGTGTCTCGATTTTTTTTTTTTTTTTAAGAAATGTAAGTATTTATAGCGCTTTTAACACAACGTCTCAAAGCGCTTTTCATGATTCCGCTGTCACTAGGATATATCACATTTCACAAATTGAAAATTTGGCATCCATTTTAATGGCGCACTGTACCTGGTGGAGTCTGCCCAGTCGCTTGCAAGAGAGATGGGCACTCCGTTCTTTTGTGCACAGATCCGTCCCCGTTTAACCTTTTTAACCTGTCTAGCTCTGCGCAGGTACTGGTCCTTTTTTTTTTTTTTTCAATGAAAATATGGAAACGGAACATTCTTGTGAGTTAGAAGATAGAAAATTAAAATTTAAAAAATAGTTAAGTAAAAAACTTAATTTTCAATCAAAAAGTTTTTTTTTACCAAATTCCATCAATCTATGCTTGCTTAAATTACCTGTGGCATACTCAAAACTCCGAACTCCCCTGCAAAAGTAATCTCTATCAAACATATACCCTTGAACATACGCGCCATGGCTACAGACTAGCGCCTTAGCCAGCGCACCGAATACACTCCGTACTATCCAAACAGCCCTATTATAATTATTATTACACCCCAAAAAAACCATTGCACCCTGATCCTTCTAATGCTAGGGGGCGCACCATGCCTGCACAACATTCACATCCGCAGCATACTAGGGAATCGAAGAAACTTGTATGATTGACTTGATTGCACAAACGAATAATTGGCCATAGACGCACATTGCATGGCGTCTGTGCGTATACAGCATTGCTTAACACAACTGAAAGAGGTAACACCAATAAATTAACAAATAATCAGTGCCAAAACATTCTTCCTTGCAATTTCTTGGTGAAGTTTTCAAATACCGCAGATATATTAATTACCTTAGCGTAATAAAAGGTGTAAAAATCCTATCATGGTTTTCTTTACTCTTTCATTCGGATTAGTAATTTGCCATTTTCTTCATATAACATTTCAAAATTCCCAAGTGCTATCTTGAGATAGTGCCAGGTGTTGTTTGCTTTAGAGATCATGCTATATAAGTTGGCCATTTTAGATTGACTGTACTCAACAGAACAAGAAATGGGTTCAACTCATTTTTAATAAGTACACTCAGACATTATTTGCCGCATCTACTCAATAAAATAAACCCTCGTCCTGACCAAGAAGAAGCCTTTTTTTTTGTAACACGGTTTACCAAGGGGGGGGGGGGGGGTGTACCACCCCGCGCCAGCTTAAAGCCACAACACCCGTGTAATCAGATTTTTTTTATAAAGCACCCGATGCTTATGATTTTGATACCAGTGGATAGCTATGGTCCTCTTCTTTCATTGATACCAAAATAGACCAACATACCTAGTATGGCGTCCACAATGACGTCATCAAGTCCGCTGATCGGCAAAATTGGCATTTCATAGAAAATAGCGAAAATCCAATTTTGCGCTAAAAAACTAGGATATCGGATTTTCATGCGGTTTGCCCCACAAGCTCTAAATGAGGGCAATTGGCTAGTTTTCATAAATCAAAGAAGTTTAGAGCCATATTGTGCATAATATTTTCAAATCCACCATAAAATCTCCTTGGGTGGCAACCACCCCCCCCCCTTTACCCTTCGACCTTTGACGGCATACCCTAACCCCTACGGTGCTACATTCACATTTTTTCGCTAAAATGACCGGAAAGGATGAGAGAGAACGATTACCTAGAAGCTGTTTTACGATTTTTTTTAGGCGTTTTAGCGCACCGTACGAAGGTTCGGTAGGGGTGGTAAACGCACCCCCCCCCCCCTTGGTACACGAGGGTTAAGTGTATCGGATTGCACTTAATTTCTTTGAGTAATTAATATGATAATATTCAAATTGTCACGCATCATTCATTTGCGAGTTGAAGTACACTGAAAGCAAAAACTGGTCATCTGACTTACATAACGCTAGCCGAGATCAGGGGGGGGGGGGTCGGAACACGATCTGCTCGGTTGGGCATTGGGGATTTCCAAACGGTAATTTGTTTAACTGCTACGTGCATTACTATGCAGTCTCGGTCCCAGTGAAACAAAAAAATCATCTCTTAAACCTTGTTCAAAAGATCTTAGTAAGATCATGATAAATGTAAGAAAAAAATATTGGCATAAAATCCGTCGGGGTTAGTGGATGACCCGCCGCTGCAAAATAGTGCAATTTCCAGTAACGATTTAGATTTAAATATTCGTGACCAGGCCTATCTTTATCAAGTCGTGTGTGTAACCGTTCGATATGCGGAACAGTGCCCTCCTACCGTTAATCTTTGAAACCAGACTAGCACCCGGAATTGATGCCATTTTGAATTGCCGTGCTGTTAGGTTGGCATGTCCTACCCCCCCCCCTGGCCTAGATGGGTGCCTATTTTGACTAAACAGCACATTAGTCAGTCTTTCTGGAATATCCTTTTTACTCCCCTTTCCACCCTTCCACTTCTAATTTAACTTTACACCTCTCATGCATTCTGCATCGTTCATGAAGCCATGTCCGGATGGATCTGAGCTCTTACACTCGTTTATACATGTCTTAGTACGTACAAAGAAATTATAATTAGTCCCTCATAAATCATTATTTGTTGTACTTTTAAATGTTTAAGGTTGGTAATTTGTAAAGTTGACTTTCTCTAATGATAAAAACAAGGACTGGATTCAACTCATTTTTATATAGCTACAAAAATCTTCAGTTTTACACTCATTTGATTTAAACTCTTTGCGTTTACGCATCACGAAAAAAAAAATACATTCCCTTTATGGTTTTTAAATTTCAACTTAGTCTGATCTGTATACTTTGGTCTGATCGCTGGTGAGTTTTTAATATTGATATTCATTTTTATATAGCAATTTGGGTTTATTACTGCTAAACCTAATTTAATATTCACGTCTTTGTGTGAAAAAGCTGAAAAGGTTTGAACATGCGATCTACATTTAGGTGCTATAGAAGAGGATAGAATTATTGAAATATAACACGGATGTTGAAACCCACTTCCTTTAGAGAACTGGGGTAATGTGGTTCAGATATATTCCTATACCTTTGGGTAAGGCATATGATTGCCTAGTCACCTCACAGGACAAAGACATACCCGAGGGAGGTTTTTTAAGGTATTGCACCAATGGACATGTTCTATATGGAGGAATCTCGACAACTCATGAATCAGACGACATGTGTTTAATTATTTATTCTTCATTCCATGGTTTGCAAATACTGTCATGGAAATCAGAGTTTAGGAATCTTTACCATCCTGTGCAAACATTGCACTACTCGACTCCGCGCGTATCTGAGATAGCTGAAAAAATAAATCTACATTGACCTTCTAATTGCACTAATTCGACTCCTTCGCGCGTATCTGAGATAGCTGAAAATAATCTCCATTGACCTTCTAATTGGCACTACTCACTCCGCTCGTAGGCTGGAAGCTGAAAATATCTCCATTGACCTTCTAATGGCACTACTCGACTCCGCGTAGCTGAGATAGCTGAAAATAAATCTCATTGACGCTTCTAATTGGCACAATCGACTCCGCGCGAGCTGAGATAGCTTTGAAATATCTCATTGACCTTCTAATTGGCATTACTCGCTCCGCGCTGTACTGAGATAGCTGAAAATAATATCCATTGACCTTCTAATTGCACTACTCGACCCGCGCGTAGCTGAGATAGCTGAAAATGATCTCCCTTGACCTTCTAATGGCCCTACTCGACTCCGCGCGTAGCTGAATAAGCTGAAAAATAATCTCCAATTGACCTTCTATTTGCACTACTCGACTCCGCGCGTAGCTGAGATGCTGAAAATAATATCCATTGACCTTCTAATTGGCACTAGTCAACTCTGCGCGTAGGCTGAGATAGTGAAAAAATAATCTCCATGGCCGTCTAAATTGCACTAGGCGACCTCCGCGCGTAGCTGAGATAGCTGAAAATAATATCCATTGACCTTCTAATTGGCTCTACTCTCTCTGCTGGCGTAGCTGCGATATCTGAATAATATCCATTGACCTTCTAATTGGCACCACTCGACTCTGTGCGTATCTGAGATAGCTTGAAAAAATAATCTACATTGAGCTCTATTGGGGCACTAACTCGACTCCGCGCTAGCTGAGATAGCTGAAAATAATATCCATTGACCTTCTAATTGGCACTAGTCGACTCCACGCGTAGCTGAGATAGCTGAAAATAATCTCCATTGGCCTTCTAATTGGCACTAGTAGACTCCGCGCGTAGCTGAGATAGCTGAAAAAATCTCCATTGACCTTCTATTGGCACTACTCGACTCTGCGCGTAGCTGAGATTGCTGAAAATAATCTACATGGACCTTCTAATTGGCACCACTCGGAATCTGTGCGTAGATGAGATAGCTGAAGAAATAATGACATTGAGATTTAATTGGCACTACTCGACTCCGCGCGTAGCTGAGATAAGCCTGAAAAATAATCTCCATGGACCTTCTAATTGGCACTAGGCGGACTCCGCACGTCAGCTGAGATAGCTGTGAAAAAATAATCTCCATGGACCTTCTAAGGCACTACTCGACTCCAGCGCGTAGCTGAGATAGCTGATGAAAAAAAATTGAATCTCCATTGACCCGTCTTAATTGGCACTACTCGATCGCGCGTAGCTGAGACAGCCTGCAAAAAAAGGAATATCCATTGACCTTCTAATTGGCCACGACCGACTCCGAGCGTAAGCTGAGATAGCTGAAAAATAAATTCTAATTGACCTTCTAATTTGGCGAACATCCCCCAAAGTGCTATCATATATTGTTCATAAAAGTACTTCATAAATACACCATTAGCATTCTATAATGTAAAACATCATATTACAAGAAGTGAACAGTACAGTGCTTGGGCTCCAAAACTATTTAAGAGAGCGGAAATAAATTAGTATTTCCAGCAGAAGGAACAGCTTTGTCAAACGTTAAAAACTAACAAAGCCTATTCGGAACCATAGCCCTTTATAGCAATAGAAAAGTCTTACCTCGAGATAACAAAGCTGAACCCCAACCACAATAACGGTCCCTTGTCTGGAGATAACAAAGCTGAACCCTATAACAATCCGGATCTTCGTTAACAAAGTTGACCCCCAAATAACGTCCTTATCTTAGAGTTAACCAAAACTTTTTCTCGGTATTAACAAAGCTGAAGACTCAACTAAGGACTGTCCTTATCTTGGGTCTGACATCTAGAAAAGGAAGCCTTGTTTGGAGATAAGCTTTGTTTAAATCCAGATAAGGACCGTTACTTACGGTTCAGCTTTGTACACCCGTTTAACAGAGTGTATCTGACTTTGATAGGGCTCCTTATTTTGAGATAAAAGAAACATTATCTCGACATAAGGCGGAAAGCGATGCATTGAGGCTTCCATTCACGACCAGGATAACATATATCTTTCAAATTTTGCGGGATATTCACCCTGTTAATTACCCCTTCCTATCTCAAAATGCCTAAGGATGAGCCAGGCATCATTAAGAATTAGAATCTGTAAGTCAATGTTGCCTAGCAACCCTCATCAACATTTGGTGCAGACTCTTGGGGAAGGTCATAAATGGGGCCTACCGCAAGACGACATGGGAGTGTAAACGCGTGTGCTTTTTAGTTTATGCATGTGGACATTGCGCTTGGAGTAATAACTCCCGTATACATTTCACGACGCAAAAACTGACGCAAGTATATGCTTTACTCAATTAATTAAAAAGCGCGCTTTAAGGGAAATAAGACAAGTGCAGTACGATAATCCAGCACATCAATCGAATCTTCTTAAAACTTTTGGGCTGGTTCCTCCCATGCATTCGCAACGTGAAACTAGTTCACAAATAAGAAGAATATTGGAAAAGTAAATAAACTTGTACGCTTTTCAAATACTAGAATAATTACAATACTTGCAGCCAATGTGAAACTAAAGTCTAGTCCAAATACATTGCCGGCTTTTCTGAGGACGCTCTGATATGGCGTGCGTTCATACCACTATGGCGACTTGTTGAAAATATTGATATAAATCGACTAACAGGTATTGCGAAATACGGGTTGAAATTGGTTTCTAAATAAGTACAAGTCTCTTAACCTAATACATTGCTTATTTCATACGAAGAATGTTATTTAATTTGATACGATTACCACTCAGACTCAAATTTATTTAGTACACTTCTTACTAAGTAAAACAGTAGGGACAGACTATGAGGAAAAAGGAATATGTTTAAAGAAGAATCTTATCAAATGATGAGTGAAAAGTTTTATTGTAATGCACAGTCGAGGAGTTGACTGGGCTTTGTTTCTGTAAGGTTTCTTTCTTCTGCAATTATGGTCAAACTCAATTGCTCGTCATCTCAAAAGAATTTAAAAAGTTGTACCGCTTTATTCGTAAAAAGAGTTTATTTAAAGGGCTTCAATTTCAGTGGAAAAGGTGGTTTGTAATGTTATCACAGTAAAAATAAGGTATAGTTTGAAAATGTACAATGTATAGTTACCAAGTTAAACCCCATCCCGTAGGGGTATAGAGTAGTACTAATGAGGTGCGTAACTTGCTCATTTCACATTGCAGATGGGCCTATTATTTCCCTATGATAACATTACAAACAAGATGAGACCATTTCCACCGTTTTTTTAAAGCTGGACCTGTTAGAATTGAAATTTACCTGGACCTATAATACGGGTTCAGCTATAAACTACTAAGGGTAAGTTAAAAATATGCACAAACTATACATTTTAAGTCTTGTGATCATACGAACAATTTGGTTATGCAATTCAAAATAACATGCGGACCACTTTTCAATTTTGACCCCTTATAATCTTTTGCGACCCCCTTACTGCGCTTATTAAGGATACGCCATAGTATGAGTAGCCATGGTATTAAATGCCCCTTTGCCCCCCCCGCAAAAAAAAAAGGTGGGTACGGACCAACATGCCTGGCTCACACACTACAGGGACAAATTCAAAGTTTAGATTAAAAGAAATTAAATCAAAAATACAATGATGAATATAAAATCTACTGAATTAAAAAAAACAAAAATAGAAAGTGTGAATTTTAGATCAGAAGAAAAGTTCATATTTCCCATTTAAAACTCAAAACTTTGTAATCAGGTGAGATGTCTTTTGCGGAGATGTTTCTATGAGGAAAGGAGAATAATCTATGAAAAAACGGAAACTATTAAATATGTTTTTTTCAATTTGAATAGCGAATATGAAACCATTTGCCTCGATGTGATACCGACCGCCTTACTGCGTACAATTTTTTACACGTTCCAATTCTGAAAAATCAGGTTGTACGTGATGATGAATTGTTAGACCTCATTCGCATTTTCGTGTCGAGGAACAATAAAATAGATTTCAATTAGAAATGAGGAAAAAATCTTAACATTCTATAGTGACTTGCCTGGCTTTAGCAAGCACTGTTCTTCCTATAATGAACTTGTACTCTATCATCATAAAAGACCTACACGTTCCATCAACCAGCTTTAACGGACCCAGCAAGACAAATTATATTACATTAAAGGCAGACTCAGAGATTCCAAGGATGCCTCCCTCAATTTTCTAGCAATGTTTTTTTTGTGTTTTTTTTAAAAAAACATAACGTTTCCTATGCAGGCTCCATACATACTTGATAGTTTTGTTCTTTCTCGTACTTATCATGTGTTGTGATTGTTGGATTGTTAAATCTGTTTTTGTGGATGGTCCATGCGCCCGTACGCGCTCAATTTGATCTTGTGCCAACGGCCATTTTTTGTTATGCGCATCTGATGCAACGCCAAAGCGTTCTAAGTAAATTATGTCCAGGTTGTAGAGTACTATTTGCGCCACATACATTTACGCGTAAAGCTAATAACAAAAGTGAGCTGCGTCTGTTATGTAATACTGCATGGGCATTAGACGTATCCCAGCCCCACACTAAATCTAAACGTGTCTTTGTGCATTCTTCAAAACAAAACTTTCATTTACACAGTACGGCTCGAAAATGTAACAATCATAGGGAAGGTCATGGGTCATTGATTCTTTAATATTTCAATATTGTCACATTCTCAAATTTTAAGTTTCAATTATTCTGTTATTCTGTTCTTCCCCACACCGCCTATGTTACAAGCTGCATAGGCCTAGTGTCCAATGTCATCTGTGCTTCTGTTAGCTTCATCTATACCCGTGGGAATATCATGCAAATGGCTTAATATCATAGGGTGATCGCCCCTCCCCATCGTAGGCGGAATGATGACCCTCTTACAGTAAATATGATATTTGCGGCACCCATCTAGGTATAAGAGGAAAAGAAAGATGGCAATTACTGGTTTAATTTTGAAAAGGAGAAAGTATAAGGAATAGAATAATAAAAAGACTACGGCATTATAGCAAATTGAAAATATACGAAACGGGAAAGTGTTCTTTCAATTTTGATTATGCGTGTTTTAAAGGCATAATGAACTACGTAATGTGAGTACGACGGTTTATCTAAATTATAAAAAAATAATAACAATAAAGACAGACAAGAGGACAAAGCGAAAGAAGGAAGAAAATTAATAAAACGTCATTAGAAAGAAACATATAATTCAAAAGATTGTTAAAAAATAAAAGTTGGTTATTAATAAATGTGTAACCGTAGGCCTATGCACGTTTTTTTAAAGTTCAATATTACAGAGCGTGATGTTTTGAGGCTACACGAGAATAAAATATAATAGACTCCTGTATATCTTGGCTTGATTATAGCAGATAGGGACTTGTACAGTCGACAAAGTTACAATGTTGCCGTAAACTTTGGGAGGCCTTTGGTACGCGCGTCAGTTAACGCGTCTTCAGTGCGTAGTAATACGAAGCTTTGCACACCGTAATGCTTCGCAATGGTATTTTGAATCACAAAAAACGTGTTTCTTTTTTAAATAACAGAAAAATAGAACCGTGACCCCTAACTATTTTCTTTAGTAAGTGAAAGATTTTATAAATGCGCAAACTTTAGTTCAAATTTCAAAAAAAGTTATCGAGCCGATTTTTTTTTTAACATTTTTGAAAGTTAACTTTTTGGTAAAAGTGAATTTTCCATAGACTTGTGTTACACAAATATTAGGCAAAAAAGCTTAAAAACATGTCTTTTGGATGACTTGTTTCTTAAAAACTAGTACCGTGACCCCATTTTTTTTTTATTTTTGAATTTGATCATATCGATTGGGTGAAAGATGTTACACGAAATTTGGGGAAAATGTTCAGTAGATTCTATCAAGGACCATCCACCTGTACAATCAGGAAAGTGGCCCCCCCGTGTTCATTGTACTTAAGTGGCAAACAATGACAGGCCTATCTAAAGTTAGTATTTTAACATGCCCGTGGTTGAGGTCACATCATCCACATTCCTTAATTTTGGGAACTTTACTGGCAACTCCACAAATTTCCAAGATGAGTCATTGTCAGTCTACATCTTGAAGTTGATGAGGAAGACATAACTCAGTTATTCTTGATAAATTTCACCCAGCTAATTTATGTACAGAAGAAGAACTAATTCAGCCTCAGCAGAAAATTGTGAAGTTTATGTCTTCTGTTTGTTTGCCACGTAGGATTGATGGATTTGTTTGTTTTGTAGTTAATAAAGTAGTT
>JAMKCH010025122.1:0-20186 GCA_023653785.1 Ophioderma brevispina | reverse complement strand
GTAAACCAAATAACCGAGCGTTAGCACACAATCCGTGCGCCCGCGCAAAATACACACACTGCGTTCTTGCGTTATCTTGCCGGCTATATATTAATTCCATAGCAGTTCGCACTGTTACTGTTATTGAGGTCCGCCTCATTTGGTGGTAATCAACGTACGGACCAAACATGAAAGTGTGTGTACCCTGTATTTGCAGGATATCTTTACAAAATTTGAATAGAAAACTTTTATCAGAATTTTCCTCCAAGTGTGGACTATCAATGGACTCTCAAAATATTATCTAATAATAAAAAAATGGATAGGTTATGGATGCATTGTGCATATTGAAACCTTGAGATTGAAATAGGGGACTTGATAATGCCTTGGCGAAGAGTCTGTTCAATTGTTCATGGTTATTCCGAATTGTGAATTGGCCCCACTACATCTATTAAGTAGGCTTTTCTGGGAATAAGCACCGCCTACTGGGCTGCCAGCATACACTTAGATATACCGGTATAGCTGGATAGTTAAAATTCACTTTGTGCAAGTTTAAACAGTTTGAAGAGTTTACTCACATTTCAAGACTAGAACATCAAACCCCCTGCCAAGGTGCAAGAATATTTTTGCTGGCTCTTAAAAACATATCTAGACGTTATCTATGAAAGAGTGGGAAAATAAATCCCGACATTAACAGTTTGCTACGCATACTACAACCATCTAAACCGTCACCCACATAGATTTTCAAGGAAATTGAGAGGAGGTAGCTGGTTACCATGGTAGAATGAAAAAGAAGATCTACTACAAGGGCCTCAGCTCTGGAGAGTTTGGCGGCCATCCCGCACATGCTTCCTGATGGTGGGCATAGTTGCCCAAATGCTAGGCACACCGCTGAAAATGTGGATTGGCGTCAGGAAGGGCATCGGTCAATTATCTTTGCTCCAATAAATCCTCACCACAGCAGTATTGCTAAGGGCGAGGTGTATCCGGTCACCCTCCTTTAACGGGGACAAAACCGGAAATTTAAAACTTTGGTTTTAACTAAACTAAACTAACTACTACTACCTGCAATTATAGGTTCCAGGCATACTGGAAAACTTGGAAGTGGAAAAAGTTTGGCATTGAAAAATCATTACCGCCTTCGGGAAAGGACTAAAACTAAATCTTGCACCAAGGGTGGTATTTCGACGTCAAAATTATTCGGTGATTCCATATGCAGCATAGTAATGGAATGCATTAAAAAAGGGGTGGAGCTTTGTATAATCTGAACCAATCGCAAAACTTCTCGCTGTTGCAATGAGAGATAATCATAATCAGTCATATCAGAGTTGAGCAAAAGTCAAATTTCCTGTGTACACAAATCACGCTCGCAACACACGAGCCAAGTACCACCGAAAGATTTTGATGGTGATGTAGTTTTCGAATGGAACAAGCTCAATTGCATATGCCTCGGCTCACTTTAATTAAAGTGTGTATGTTGTAAAATTTGACCGTCAATTCTGATGTTGTTGAGGCTGTTTTATTTCTAATACGTTAGATAGAGCGTGTGAAAACCAGTTCGCGCATGCGTAGTCAGTATCGTTCGTTATGACAAGTGGAAAAGACGCTGATTTTCAATCCTCAATTTTCCACGCTAAAATCTAGCAGTTAATCTGCCGTATAAGCGGTAAATTTCCCAAATCAGTAGTAAAGACTTGAGTATACTCGAAAGGGAGGAGGATCGGTGATGAAAGCACCGAACACTCAGAAAGACGGTAAATCTCAGCAAAAACCTAGCCCGCGGGGCGAAAACGTCACATGTGGGATGCAGAAGTCTGCACCAAAGCCGCAAACCTTAACGAGTCCGATAGACATGCCCAAAGTGGCTAAACCAAAGAATGATGGCAAAGCTCCGTCAAAAAAAGACACGATAAGAATGAAAACCCAGGAAAATCAGGGAACCAAGAAGAATGCCGCAAAGCAGTCGTCGGACCAGCTCAGTCCAGATGATAGTGCAAGCACTAATCAGGATCGCGGTAACGCGGGACGCAGCAGTAAGTAGTACTTACTCGACCAATATCAGTGAGTAAGAAAATAACGGAGGCGGGCATCACCCGCCGAGGTAGACAAGTTAGAAAAGTTGGTTTACTCTCAATCCAAGCAGCATGGAGAAGGAAATGAGAAAATGCTAAGGCATACCCCTGAAATGTGGAACTATGGCTATGAATATGGATCCCTACAGCTATCAGTATGGTGATGATGTTGAAGAAAAGGTGGGGTGCATGTGAAGATGGAGAAACCCCCCTCCCCCTTCTCTGTTTGTCTGATCTGTAGTTAATGAACATTAGGAGTCTGATGACATATGTCTGATACTTACAGCATGTACAGCGAGTCTGAACAAAATATTGGCACCCCAGTCGCAGCGTGGTAAACTCTTACTGACCAGGAATGTTCTACAGATGGTCAGGATGATATCACACGAGGTCAGAATGATAATGGCAGATGCAGGCCCTCAAGAAATTGGGTTTGCAGCCGATTTGTGGCCCCAGTGGATGATAGCGCACACTTGACAAAAACCATTGCAATAAGCCTACAATACCTGATGTCGACTAAGTGTTACGGAAAAGTCCATAAATGAAACCTTTGACAAGTACGCAAGACGTCAAAATTGTAAACCGCTGGTTGTGCCCAAGGTAAACCATTGAGGGAAACTTGACATACACAGACCAGGTCCAGAGACCTGAAATACCAGAGCTGCCAGAACCACTGATCAAAGGCCCATCACAGCTTATGGCTTCAAGCTTGACGAGTTTGACAGTAGAGCAGGAGGATGCCTTCGCATGCCTAGCAAATGCAAACTTTGAACTGAAAACAAATCTCCGCAGAGAATTGATAAATCCCGACTTAGACCCCAGATATGCTCAACTGTGTAAGCCTGGGTTGAAAACTCAGACTTATTGTTTGGGGATGACCTTACCAACAAAACTTTTGCGTGACATGCAAGAAGAACAAAAGTGTGCTCTGGTGATGAAGTTCAAGCGAGGGCGCTTGCTATCAGTCAGACAATTAACAGGGACCACAACTTCCCTACAAGCCTATGATGAATATACAGCAGCGCTATCAAGCAGCGTGGACGCCTTGAGCTGGAAGGCGGGCGACAGTCTCCTTTTTTAGGGGCAGAGCATGTTCAGAACATACAGAGGCCGAAGAGGTGCGGGTCCAAGGACGCAAGCTGCACGCAAGAAGGAGCAAAGAAATTCCCAACCCAAGCAATAGATGGGAACGCCACCAAAGAATGTCCGCCTACTGCAAGAAGAGGTAGGTACGTGCACAATTAATTTTGGTGAACAAAATCTGCAAATCTTGGTGGTTCAGTTTGATGCTATACAGTATGTTCTGGATAAAAATAACATCAGATAGAAAAATTTTGGAAGCCATCAAGGCGATAGATTGAATTTATAGGCGATCCACCTGCCCGTTAGAGCCCCATCTTTTTATAGATTGAATGTTGAAGATCGGACTACCATAAGCTCAGAAATTCAGAAACTAGACAGAAGATGTTATTGAAAAGGGGTAACTCCAGAAGAAGGAGAATGTGGTTCAAATGTTTTTACATGCGTGAAGAAGGAAGTGATCAAGAGATTCTGGATTTATCAGAAGATGGAATGAATATTTAGAATATCGCCATTTTAAAATGGGAAAATTTTGGACACGGGCTAAAAAACTAATAACCAAATCATGCTTTCTAGCAGCAATTGACTTAAAAGATGTCCTACTACACAGTACCCCTAGATACCGAACACCGCAAATATCTCAGAGTCTGTGGAATGAGGAAGTATGGCAATTCAAAGTTTTGCCCTAATGGATTGAGTAGTGGACCACGTTATTCACAAAATTACTACTGAAACCCATTTTTTTGACATATTTGCGGAGTAGGGGTCACACTTTAGTTGGATCATTGATGACCGTTCCTCATTAAGGGGCATCTTGTAAGCAAGTGCGAGCAAAAAGTGCAACGCAACTAAAGGCTTTTGTCTAGATTTAGGATTTATTGTCACCCCAATTAAAATTCTTGTGTTTAAAACCTGTAAAAGAGATTGTATTTTTGGGTTTCATTATTAAACTCAATGAGATGACAGTTGCGTTTTCTACCAGTGTCAAAAAGGAGGAATAAGCAGGTTTGTCAAAATCCTCTTAAACACAAAAATGACCACAATAAGAAGTGCATCGTATAGGCAAAATAGTTGCAGCTTTCCCAGCAGTACAGCATGGTAAACTGCACTATAGGGAGTTAGAAAGGATAAAAAAAAGCCTTCAAACAAAAATAAAGGGCCATTTTGGACAGGCCATGACTATTTCCCCCAATGCCAAAACACGATTGGTTTGGGGATAAACAACGTAGATGAATCATCGGTACATTGACCCAGGAAAAACCAGTTGTTTAATTGGAAAACAGATGCCTCTGATGGGGTGGGGGGGGCAACAAATGGTACAACTCTATGGGCGGCAGGTGGAATGAATGACAAAAAAGATAAGAGCAGTTAAAATTGAAATTAAACTTACTGGGAATTATTGGCTGCCTTTTTGGCCTTGCAATCATTTTGTGCTAACATGAGAAAATACTCATGTAATGTTGAAAATTGGAAAACAACAACAGCAGTTAGCCAAATAGCTAATATTGGGGGAACTAAATATGAACACTGTAAACAAATATCAAATATTATGGAAATGGTGTTCTGAAGGAACATCTGGTTATCCGTAAAGCTAAATTACCAGGATTGCGGACAGAAAGTCTAGGAGGTTTGATGACCAAAGTAGAGGGACCAGGATATAATGTTTTTAATGATATTTGCAAAGTATAGGGGTCCAGCTATTGATTTATTGCTTCTCGGATAAATCACCAAGTGCCACTAATGTGGCATGGAAACCCGACCCAAACGCGGCAGCTGTGGATGCGTTTACAATTGACTGGAAACCATACTATTTTATGCATTTCCGCCCTTTTGTTGATACAAATGCTTGCACAAGATATTGTAATGATGGTGCAGAAAGGGACATGCTTAATCCAAAGTGGCTACGAACCATGGTTTTCCTAGATTAATGAAGATGTTAATGGACGAGCCTTTACAGTTACAACCTACATAAATATTTTGGCTATCTCAGCCGTTTCGAACAGCAATGTCACCATTAATAAGCAAACCTTTTATTGTGTTGAGGCTGTCAGAGATCGTTCGAAGTGTTTGACCTTCCAGAGTCTGGCTATCGACATCCATCATGGCGTCCATGGCGAAAATCCACAGCACGGCAATACCTGTCTATACCGAAGATGGATCGTGTTTTGTAATGGGAAAAAAACTAATCCACTGGAAAACAACTGTGACACATGGTGTTACTTTCGCACCGAGTTAGGGGTGAAAAAGAAAGAAATTAGGTTATAGTGCTGTCAATACAGCGACTTCAGCACTTTCATCTTTTGTTTGTTGAATGAGGGTTTACAGTGGAACCCATTCATGTAAAGCATTTTTTGAAAGGGGTATTTAACTTAACCCCACCTATGCCACGATATGAAACGGTAGGGTATGTTAAAGGATACTTGACTATTTGAGGAAACGGGCACGCTGCCGAATCTCTTAACGGTTGAGAGATTTACGATGAAATACCCACCATGTTACTAGCTTTGGTGTCTTGCGCAGAGGATTAGAAAAACTTGAATAAGAGACACAGAGAAAAATTGAGTTATATCAGAGTGCCGTAACCATTAAAATATGCAACCACTTCTCAAACAGCGCAGATCCGGGTGGTAATGTAGGCACGAGATAAAGTTGCTGGATTACCCAATATGATAGAAGGCTATGTGTGTGCCAAATACCTCAAACACTCTGAAAAAAACTAAATCACTGCGCAGTACCAAAAACCCAAGTTGTTCACAGCTATAGGAAACCCAGTTGGGCGGTGTCAAAAGACACAATAGCTAGGTGGATTAGGATAACCAGTCACAGGCAGGCAATAGACACACCCAAATTCAAACCACAATTCACCAGAACAGCAGAGCGTCATTCTGACTGATAACCCACGAATTACCCAAGTACATGAATCCTCAAGAGAAGCTGGATGGTCGTCCAGAAAATTTACTTTCAAGTTTTTTCTACAACACGCATTGCCAAAACCAGGGGAGTTTGGGACATGCTGTTCTGGGTTAATCGTGATGCACACATGGGTGAAACTCATACTCTGGAAATAGGTTTTCATTGAAGCAGGAAAAACTTTCTAGTGCAAACTTGCAGGTTTCATTGAACCTGATAACTGTTTTAGAGATGAACACACAACACTAAGGGCCATTTTTTTGGCATTAGTTTTTGGTTGAAAAAAATTTGCCCAATTACTGACACAAATTTGCCGCATGAGTATATGTACATTACAAAACACCTGAGTTAACTTTCTTATGGAAGGTTGGGAAAACTTTAATGGGATAAAATTGACTAAAAAATTTCAGCAAGTTAAAGGCTTTCATGTTGAGAAGCAGTTTTCAATTACAGGTAACAACTTTTTGCCAGAACTGTTCTTTAGTATTAGCAAAGTTACAACCAAATTTTTATGAGCAAAGGTTGAATGAAAAGAGTTTGAGCTAGATTGGCCATTTAGCTGAAGAGTTTAATCTACAGATGATTTGGGATGATTTATTGATTGACAGTTATTAAAGTTGCCTTTTGAAAAAATAATGTTGAATGTATGGAAAAATGGAAGTTGTTTTTCTAGATGTTTGTATTTTAAATGTTTTAATAAAAAAATGTTTGGAATACAGTTTAATCTGTGTTCATGTAAGTAATTAGTAACTACACATGAGGCCAAATTTTCACACATTCTCTCGAACGTATTACGAAATAAAATGGTAAGATTAAAAGGAACTTACCTGTTTAAGTTTGATCTTAGTTTATGAAGTAATGGTGAGTGAGAGATAAGGTGCCCACCTCTCCCACCCATTTGCTTCATATCAAGCTTCAGTACAAGGGATGCTCGTTTAATCATTGGATTACTCTGGACCTCATCTTTGAAAAGTCTGACTACGCATGCGCGAACGGGTTCACACGTTATCTCTAAACTCACCATTACTCTTGACCTCATCTTTGAAGGTCTGACTGACGCATGGCGCGGAAGGGTTTCAACGGTATCTCTGTCACTCACCATTACTTCATAAAATCAAGATAAACTTCCAACAGGTAAAGTTCCGTTTGATCTTTACATTCTATCGAAAGATGGGCTTAAGAGATCATAATGTTAGCTACAAACTCTCTTGAAATTTGGTCTACACTTGGAGAAGAGATAAAGTACTTAAATATCCTAGACCACCCAGAGCACCATTGACCATTATCTTAATCTGGTGTTATTACTGGTAATGGGATTGTCCCGCTATGTGAAGTCAAACTAAAAACATTGATAAGTTTATCTTTTCTGTAAAAGTGACTTCCAACAATTTAAGAAAGGTTGTTTAGTGAATAACTTTCTCTCTTCGAGGATGTCAGTAGTAGCAGGCAGATGGAAAAAGGGGCATTTTGTGATCCTCTCCTCAATATTAGGAATATATTGATTAAATTGCCAGCATTTTCAACTCTAGTAGGCCGTGTAACACAACCAGGATTCAGAATTCAATTAATATAAGTTATTGTTTCCCCCCTTCTTACAGGACGATTTAATTGGCCCAAGACTATAGCCGGTCTCATCGTCAGGTTACCGTGCCCAGAGGGTGCTGGCAGTATGTTTAACAGTCTTGTATCAACCCAAGCCGAAGCAGAGAGACAGTGCAAGATGGATGGTAGCTGGGACCCAGCCGACACATTGCAGTGTCAATATGCAGACCCTGTCACGCAGAAACTGGAGATGTTTTCCATGGTGAGAACATTGCATTTCTTTGGTGTATTTGGCTTGTTGTGTTTGAGAAGAGTACACTTTGCGATCCTGACATGGCTTTCTTTGTGTTTGATTTGAAAGCACTAGGTGTATTATTTTGTTTGTCGTTACATGCTGCAGTGGCTTGGCAGTAGCTACTGGGGGCAGATAGAGTGGGGTAGTAACCAAAATAATAGACATAACATTTTTTTTTTTAAATTGTTGGATTTTTTGCCAGATGTTCAGAACATATGTTCTATGTGACTCTTGGCATTGCGAATTAGAATTGTGGCGAGTTGTATGTTGAATTAATGACGGGTTGAGATGGGAAAGCTTGAAGTTTGCAGTGCTTTATCATGGGGATAAAAGCCCCCATCCAGGTTTTGAGAAAAAAAATACAGTTAATTTGGACAGGGTTAAGAATAGGGTGCATTTGAAACGATATAAAACACCCTTGTGACATTGGCCCCTCACATGCTATTCAAATTTAAAAAGAAAGGACCAAAGTTGTGTTTAGTTGTAAGTTCCATGGTACAAAATCCTTTACCATTTAAAAAGGAGGCCATGGAGGATAAGATGACTTTCGCAAAACATACCGTATTTGTTATGTTCAAGATCTAGTTGAAGAAGGCTAAATGGGTCGGATGTTATGTAATCAATATTGTTCAATAAAGCAAAAAGGAGAACATAACAAAACAGGACAAGGAAAGCACACAACTTTTTGATACTTCTCACAATGACAGTGGCATCACAGAAGGCTAATAACAGGGCAGGACGTCCACCAAGAGCTGTCACTCAAGCTTAAATTTAAAGGTTTATAAACAGTCGCCTCAATCACCTTCGACCCTTGATCACATGCATCTAACAAAATCGATGCTGATCTGTAGTTCGCAATGCAACCCTAAATATACGAGCAAATCAGACGCATTCTTTAATCGGAATGACGTTTTCGTTATGGACCGCTCTATTTTAGGTTTGCAGAAGAGTGTACTCAAAAACGTGTAGCAGTTTTTTTTTTTTTTTTTTTTCTTTGTGTTTGATTTGAAAGCACTAGGTGTATTATTTTGTTTGTCGTTACATGCTGCAGTGGCTTGGCAGTAGCTACTGGGGGCAGATAGAGTGGGGTAGTAACCAAAATAATAGACATAACATTTTTTTTTTTAAATTGTTGGATTTTTTGCCAGATGTTCAGAACATATGTTCTATGTGACTCTTGGCATTGCGAATTAGAATTGTGGCGAGTTGTATGTTGAATTAATGACGGGTTGAGATGGGAAAGCTTGAAGTTTGCAGTGCTTTATCATGGGGATAAAAGCCCCCATCCAGGTTTTGAGAAAAAAAATACAGTTAATTTGGACGGTTGAGAATAGGGTGCATTTGAAACGATATAAAACACCATATTGGCCCCTCACATGCTATTCAAATTTAAAAAGAAAGGACCAAAGTTGTGTTTAGTTGTAAGTTCCATGGTACAAAATCCTTTACCATTTAAAAAGGAGGCCATGGAGGATAAGATGACTTTTGCAAAACATACCGTATTTGTTATGTTCAAGATCTAGTTGAAGAAGGCTAAATGGGTCGGATGTTATGTAATCAATATTGTTCAATAAAGCAAAAAGGAGAACATAACAAAACAGGACAAGGAAAGCACACAACTTTTTGATACTTCTCACAATGACAGTGGCATCAATGCAGGTTTTAGGTTGTATAGCCTCAGCAGGCAGGTCCTTAGGCAGGCACAATTCCCCAAATTCTAACCTGGATTACAGAGATGCCACATGGTATCACTTAAGTTCCATTGTGACCAATCAGAAATCACCTAAGTTCCATTGTGACCAATCAGAAATCACATAAGTTCCATTGTGACCAATCAGAAATCAAATAAGTTCCATTGTGACCAATCAGAAATCACATAAGTTCCATTGTGACCAATCAGAAATCACACAAGTTCCATTGTGACCAATCGTCAGGGAGTACTCATGGGGTTAAGCATGCTGATAATTAATTCAATGTAGGAAAGTTGCCAGTTTAAAGGTGTAACAAGTGATTTCAAGGCATCCATATATTGCACATGTAGTGATTTCATATAGATTCGACCCCCGATAGATTTCTTAACTTGTATTTGGCTACAGAATGTTTTCAAAGTGAAAACAAAAGGTGATTCGGATTTGCTTAAATTGCAGTATAAAACATAAGCTAAATTTTATATTTGCTGCAATATGAATTTAGAAATTTCACAATTTTTATCCCATACAAGTTCAACTTAATCCTTTAGATAAGGACATTTTGGTAGAAAACTTTACATCAGGGGAAAAAACAAACAGGGATTTTAACTTAGTTTAGGGGTGCCTGATATGTAAAATCTCTTGTTCAGTGCACCTTTAACCTTCTTGGATCAGACTCTCCCTTTAAGATAAGAGCATGTTGGCAGGGAGCTGCCTTCTCACACTCTCAGAAAATTGATTTCCAAGTCAACCTGTCTAAATGTGATTACATCCACGGATACAGCAGCTCAGATTTGACACACTTTCCTTGTACCTCTCAGTAAGCTGCCGTATCAATATAACAAGATGCGATCCTCCCCCGTGACCTTCTTAACCAGTGTCTTCTTTTTTTCCTTCAGATGGATTTCAACAATGCCAGCATAGCCCTGAGCACGGCCCAACAGGTTGCTGACATGACGGCTAACGGGGCCACCATCAGAGACCCCATGATTGTCGTTTTCATTGGCAAACTGTTTGATCACTTCAGCAAGAATTGGAATAGAGAGGTATGGGACAAGATTCAGGTAGGATGATGGGGTTGAGTGATTAGCAAGGGTTTTGAACCTGGAGGTTAATGGAGTGCACCTGGCTATTTCTATTTGTAGGAAATGACTATACTTTGATTACCACCAAATAGGCGGGCCTCATAACAGTGCGAACTGATATGGAATAATGTAGGCACAATGCAATGCAAGAGATGCAGAGTGTATACTATGCGTCTCGCGCGCGATTCTGTGCAAACGCTCGAGTACATTTGGTTTACTTTTACACGTGGAACAATAACAACCGAATAATTCCCGCCTATTTGGTCGTAATCAAAGTATAGTAGCATGCATCTTATTAGCCTTGAGTACTAAAAAACCTTGTAGCTTATTTATTTCTATATTTAATTCATTAAAAAAGTTATTGTTATAATAATATTTGGAAATTGGGCCTTTAGATGTGGGGACATATTTCGCAAAGGACTTATTCCATCCACAACTTGCATTCCAGGACCACATCAGTTGAATTATCTCATAGGGGAGCTATTCACTTTTGCTCAATCTATAAGTATAAGCATAATAAATTAAAATTTTGTGCCTAGATGAGGAATCGAACATACAACTTTTGTACTACAAGATGAGCGCCTATAGACGCACGCCATGCAATCTGAGCTGGCAGAAGGTCGTTCTTTTGTGAATACTTAAATAAATACATTAACAAAGTGCAAACATAATAATAAATAGCGTCACTATGAAACAAGTCGAAAAGACATGGTCCTGGAACACAAACTGCAGACAGAATAAGCCCTTAGCGACATATTTCCAGTCTTAAATCATCCATAGGAACAAGTAGGTCATTGTTAATCAATTAGGTCGTTTTTGGTTGGGTAAAATGTCAAGTTCTCTCATTTTAAAAGCCAAAAAGTTGGTGGCAGTCATCATCTTTGGTTAGGAGCCCTGAGATGAATTGACACATTTCAGGTCAAAGGTTATCCACATAACTAGCCATGTTCAAAGTTTGTAACTAGCCAATGCTTCCAAACTTGCACCCCAGCAGGGGAATTTAACAGTTTTCAGTTCTGTATTTCTTTAACCTCCATCCTACTGTTCTCAGTTTGCACATTTGAGAAGCTAATCTGGCAATCCAGAGTTTGAATATATAATTTCATACTAGAAAGAATAGTTATCACCTTAAGTATGGGAAACAAGTACTTATTTTTTTAACATTTTGGCAGTGTGAATATTCCCAACTTGATGGTAATTTTTCCAGCCATAGTAAGACAAACTTTTCATGTCACTTTCAAAATGAGAAATATCACATTGTGGATTTGACTGGATTGAAGCCGTCTGAACCGATTCTTGTGGGAATGGTGCAGAAGTTAGGAACACTGATTACGTAATTGATCATATTTGTCATGTGTGAATGACCATTTGAGTTCACTTCAGTCACCAGAGCAAGATGTATATCTAGGTGTCAGAAGTGAGATAAATTGTTCTGATTTTGGGCGGTGTGACTGTTTTTTAGGAATTGTTTATTTCAAATGTTTTTTGTGAAATTTGATATCGTGAGATTATATCTAAAATTATATAAAATTTTGTAGCAATCACAATATTAAAGCAAGAAAACCATATAGTCTCAACTAATTTTTAATAAAAAAAATTGAGGAAAAAAATGGTACTTCCATTGCGTTCTGACAGATCCCCCTCTTTGTGCCACTCCTCCCAAACAACGAGCACTCTTAAGCCAAAAGGTATATTATATGTTTAATGATGGCCTCTCTTATTCGTATCTTCCGTGAAAAGGTTGTGATCCCCTCTCCTGATTGCCAAATTATTTTGCAAAACAGATTTAGTTTACTTAGTGCATAGTACTTGAACTTTAAAAGCCCACCAATAAAACTTGCTGGTGTAATCTCATTTCACAGACAGAAAACTTAAGTAAATAATCTGTTAAAGAACCAGAATATGGAATTATTTGAGCTTGAAATCCTGCAGACTCCTTCATATTTTATTGGTGCCTTGGAGAGCTTGTCCCTGAGAGTGCTTTTGGCCAAAAAAATTAAAAAAGTGATGCACGGTGTGAATTTTGTTTTTTGGACATAATGGATTTTCCCCAACCAGACGGTTCTTATATTAATTCAGGGGTTCCACTGGGAAATAAATGGAGTAATTAAGAATAATACTTAAAGTAGCTAGATTATGTGTACTGCCAGGCTAGGACCTGAATTATGAAGATTCACACTTGTTAAGTATGGTGTGGATATGCATCACAGCTATTGTATTTGCCCATTTTTTTACAGATATAAATGAAGTATTTGTAAAAAGGAAAACAGTTCTGTATGATGACCATTTTTTGTGAGGGTTTATTTTGTTGACACTTTTCGTGAGCATTATTGGACTATGAAATTTAAAAACCTGAAAAAATTTTGTACTAAGAGATTCTGCATTGATGAACCTACGAATCAAGAAATCCTCGACTCTGTCCCCGCAATCATGACACATTAGTCCGCGAAATAACCCTCTATAAGTAGTATATGGAATTATCAGAAACACTTATTTTGAAAGTGAAGTGTTGCAAAATTAATATTGGTTATTTTTTTTTTTTTTTTTTTTTTTAACTTTAATTAATTTTTTGGCGATTCTGATAATTGCTTTTCTGATTCGTGAATTTTCATAACCTCTCCTCATTCCCTTCCTTCACCATGTCAAACTCATTGTTTTATGTTTTCAAAATGGAATGTTTGCCATTACTTTATAAAAAAGCAAAAGGGAACAAATTGTGGCTTATCTCACTTTCACTCATAATGAATTGCATTAAATCAATTACACTGAACTGATTTCCTTTAAAACAATGTTGACTGAAACACTATGCATTTTCCCTTCTTAGAAGTGGAATGCCCCAAATTTACCATAATAACACCCCTAAAAGAGAAATGGTCTCGACCAGTGACCCCAGGTCCACGCCCATGGTCGACCTTAGCTCTTCCTCATTTTCCGTTTTGGTGTTATCAAGACGGACGCGTGTTACCGCCGCTCTGCAATATTACAGCCAAAATTAACTGAGATTTAATGATACTGGACTAGTTGTCGTCTCAATCGGACTCTCCTACTACTCTACATATCATCTGGATTATATAACCGGATTTATAACGCGCTTTCGGACGGAATAAACAGAGACTTTTACATTTTACATTACACCGCGGAGAGCTCTGTATTGTATCCAGGTTTTGAGAAAAAAAATACAGTTAATTGGACAGGGTTGAAATAAGGGGTGCATTTGAAACGATATAAAACACCCTTGTGAAAAATTTGGCCCCTCACATGCTATTCAAATTTAAAAAGAAAGCGACCAAGTTGTGTTTAGTTGTAAGTTCCATGGCTACAAAATCCTTTACCATTTAAAAAGGAGGCCAGGAGGTAAGATGACTTCGCAAAAATACCGTATTTGTTATGTTCAAGATCTAGTTAAGAAGGCTAAATGGGTCGGATGTTATGTAATCATATTGTTCAATAAAGCAAAAAGGAGAACATAACAAACGGACAAGAGGAAAGTAAAAAAAACTTTTTGATACTTTCACAATGACAGTTGGCATCAATGCAGGTTTAGGTGGTATAGCCTCAGAGGCAGGTCCGTCAGTGCACAATTTCCCCAAATTCTAATGGATTACAGAGATGCCACATGGTATCACTTAAGTAATTGTGACCATCAGAAATACTAAGCTTCAATTGTGCCAAATCAGAAAATCACATAAGTTCCATGTGACAAATCAGGAATCATCTAAGTTCCATTGTGACCAATCAGAAATTCACATAAGTTCATTGTGACCAATCAGAAATCACAAGTTCCAATTGTGACCAATCGTCAGGGACTAAAAGTACTCATGGGGTTAAGCATGCTGATATTAATAATGGCAGGAAAGTTGCAGTTTAAAGGTGGAACAAGCGATTTCAAGGCTTCCATATATTGCACATGAGTGATGTCATATAGATCGGACCCGTAGATTTCTTAACTGTATTGGGCCTACATAATGTTTCAAAGTGAAAACAAAGGTGATCGGATTTGCCTTAAATTGAAATAAAAACATAAGCAAATTAAAAAAACTATAAAAAACTTAAAATTAGAAATTTCACATTGTTATCCCTACAAGTTCAACTTAATCCTTTAGATAAGGACATTTTGGTAGAACAACTTTAATCGGGGAAAAAACAAACAGGGATTTAACTTGTTAGGGGTGCCTGATATGTAAAATCTTGTTCATGCACCTTAACTTCTTGGATCAGATCTCCTTTAAGATAGAGCATGTTGGCAGCGGAGCGGCCTCTCACATCTCAGAAAATTGATTTCCAAGTCAACCTGTCTAAATGTGATTACATCCAAGGATACAGCAGCTAGATTTGACCACGCTTTCCTTGTACTCTCAGTAAGCTGCGTATCAATATAACAAGATGCGATCCTCCCCCGTGACCTTCTTAACCAGTGTTTATTTTTTTCCTCAGATGGATTTCAAACAATGCCAGATAGCCCTAGCACGGCCCAACAGGTTGCTGACATGACGGCTAACGGGGCCACCATCAGAGACCCATGATTGTCGTTTTCATTGGCAAACTGTTTGATCACTTCAGCAAGAATTGGAATAGAGAGGTATGGGACAAGATTCAGGTAGTGATGATGGGGTTGAGGACAAGGGTTTTGGACCTGAGGTAATGGGAGTGCACCTGGCTATTTCTATTTGTAGGAAATGACTATACTTTGATTAACACCAAATAGGCGGCCTCATAACAGGCGAATGATAGGAAAATGTAGGAACCAATGCAATGCAAGAGATGCAGAGTGTATACTATGCGTCTCGCGCGCGATTCTGTGCAAACGCTCGATACATTTGGTTTACTCTTCTACTCGTGGAACAATAACAACCGAATAATTCCCATCTATTCGGTGGTAATCAAAGTATAGTAGCATGCATGTATTAGCCTTGAGTACTAAAAACCTTGTGCTATTTATTTCTATATTTAATTCATTAAAAAGTATTGTCTAATAATATTTGGAAATTGGGCCTTTAGATGTGGGGACATATTTCGCAAAGGACTTATTCCATCCACAACTTGCATTCCAGGACCAATCAGTGAATTATCCATAGGGAAGCTCTTCCACTTGTGTCACTCTATAAGTATAAGCATAATGAAATTAAAATTTTGGTGCCTAGATGGGAATCGAACATACAACTGTGGTACTTACAAGATGAGCGCTATAGACGAAAGCCATGCAATCTGAGCTGGCAGAAGGTCGAGGCGGGGCGGGAAAGAAGGGATAACGATAGAGAAGGAGAAAAAAAAACAGAATCCCTCTCTTTAAATTTCTTCTCTATCCACCCAACCACCCCTTCTTCCCCAGATTTCCCTTTCTTCTACTCGTTTCTCCCCCTCTTCTTCCTCTCCCCCTCAATCGCTCTTCCTGCCCATTTACTCTTTTTCTCCCCACCTCTGAATAACACATACTCTTCTCCCCAATCAACCCTTTCGTATCTTCACACCCCTATCTGTCTTTACACCTCTTCTTTTATCATATACCCCCACCCGAACCACTCCTTCTCCTTCCATCCCCAATGCTACTTTCCTTCTCCTTCCGCTATCTTACACTCCACATATCTCCCCCTCATTCTAATCCTCAGTCCTCTCTCCAAAGCTATCAGTCTTTACCACGGTCCGATCCCCCCACCACTTTCTCCAGCATTGTGGTGAAAAGTTGTCACTCTATAACTTATTCCTCACCGTTTTACTCCTTTCAATTAAAAAAACAATATAAATACAAAAAAACTAAAAAATCTTAAAAAAAAAAAAAAGAAAAGATCTAAAAATTGTCTATTAAAAAAAACAAAAAATGTGCAAACCTAATAATTAAATAGGTCACTATGAAAAAACAGTCGAAAAGAATGGTCCTGGGAACACAAAATGCAGACAGAATAAAGACCTTAGCGACATATTTCCAGTCTTAAATCATCCATAGCGAACACGTTAGGTCATGTTAATCAATTAGGTCGTTTGGTGGGTAAAATGTCAGTTCTCATTTTAAAGCCAAAAAGTTGGTGGCAGTCATAATTTGGAGGAACCTGAGATGAATTGACACCTTTCAGCGTCAAAGGTTTTCCACATAACTAGCCTGTTCAACGTGTTGTACTAGCCATGCCTTCCAAACTTGCACCTCAGCAGGGGATTTAACAGTTTTCAGTTCTGTATTTCTTTAACCTCCCATACTACTGTTCTCAGTTTGCACATTTGAGAAGCTAATCTGGCAATCCAGAGTTTGAATATTATAATTTTACCTACTAGAAAGAATAGGTATAACCTTAAGTATGGGAAACAAGTACTTATTTTTTTAACATTTGGCAGCCGTCCCCGCATGTGAATATTCCCAACTTGCTGGTAATTTTTCCAGCCATAGTAAGACAAAACTATTTCATGTACACTTTCAAAATGAGAAATATAACATTGTGGACTGACTGGATTGAAGCCGTCTGAACCGATTCTTGTGGGAATGGTGCAGAAGTTAGGAACACTGATTAGTAATTGATCATATTTGTCATGTGTGAAATGACATTTGAGTTCACTTCAGTACCAAAGCAAGATGTGTCTCTAAGGTGTCAGAGTGAGATTAAATTTGTTCTGATTTTGGGGGTGTGCTGTTTGTTAGGAATTTTGTTTTCAAATGTTTGTGAAAGTGGATATAGTGTTAATTATTAGGTATAAAAAATTATATGAAAAAAATTTTTGTAGCAATCCAATATAAAGCACGAAAATCCATATAGCTCACATGTAATTTTTAATAAAAAAAATTGAGAAAAAATGGTACGTCATTGCGTGCTGACGGTCAAAATATGCCATAAAAGCCATTAATGCCAAAGGTATATTATATGTTAATGCCTCATTATGGCTCTTCCGTGAAAAGGTTGTGATCCCCTCTCCTGATTGCCAAATTATTGCAAAAACGATGTAGTTAACTTAGGCATAGTACTTGAACTTTAAAAGCCCACCAAAATAAACTTGCCGGTGTATGTAATTCATTTTCAAGCAGAAAAGCTTAAGTAAATAATCTGTTAAAGAACCAGAATATGGAATTATTGACGATTGAATCCTGCAGACTCCTTCATATTTTATGGTGCCTTGGAGAGCTGTCCCTGAGAGTGCTTTGGCCAAAAAAAATTAAGAAAGTGATGCACGGTGGTTGGAATTTGTTTTTTGGACATATGGATTTTCCAAACCAGACGGGTCTTATAATTAATTCAGGGGTTTCCACTGGGAAATAAATGGAAGTAGTTTAAGATATACTTAAAGTAGATAAGGATTATGTGTACATGACAGGCTAGGACCTGATGATGAGATTCCACATTGTGTGAAGTAGTATGGTGTGGAATATGCATCACACTGATTGTATTTGCCCATTACAGATTTATAAATGAAGTAAATTTGTAAAAAAGGAAAACAGTTCTGTATAGATGACCATTTTTTGTGAGGGTTTATTTTTGCACTGTTGGAGCATTATTGGACTATGAATTTAAAAACCTGCAAAAATATTGTAACAAAGAGAGTTCTGCATTGATGAACCTACGAATTCAAGATCCATCGTTCTGTACCCTTCAAATCAGCAACAGTGTCCTGCGAAAAGAACCCCTCATACAGTAGTATAGGATATTCTCAGAAAAACTTATTTGAAAGTGAAAGTGTTGTAATATTGGTTAGGAATCCTGATACTGTGATGGGGGAACTTTATTAATTTTTTGGCGATTTGATATTGCTTCTTCTGATCAGTGATTGTCATTAGCCTCCTCAATTACTAAAGTACACCATGTCACTAACTCATGGTTAGGTATTAATAATGGAATTTTGCATAGACTGGTATAAAAAAAGCCACAAAGGGAAAACAAATTGTGGGCCCCCTATCTATCAACTTTAGAAATGAATTCCAAGATACTTCGTATTATAAGTTGGTACCAAACTAAATTATAGGAAAACATCAAAAATTGTGTTTAATTTCACGCAGATGCTTACTATACAGTAAGGTCTATAAACCAAGTTTTTTTTAACCTCTTCCCACAGCTTGGTAAAATGTTTTACAATCAACATTGCTGGTAATCTGATGGATGCTAACCCCAATGTCCTGACGGACAGCAAGTCAAGTAGTGACAGACTGTCATGCACAAGGTGAGTATGGCGTTTATGGTGTGATCTTATTAGGTTAATGCAGTGTATGATTGTACCACCAACACTTGACTGAGTTACGGCATTGTTAGACTGAGTTACGCAGGTTAACTTTGAGTTACGGCATGTCAGACTTGAGTTACGGCATGTTAGACTTGAGTTAAGGCCTGCTAGACTTGAGTTAAGGACTGTAAGACTTAAGTAAGGCCTGTTTCAAATAAAACCACTAAATTTTCAAAAATATAAAAAAAAGTAAAAAGAGAAGGTAGTACTGTTACCACGGAGGGCTAACCGTCATGTAGACCTAATTAGATTTCATATTTTGGTCATGTTTGATAAAACAGGGCAAAACCCATATTCTGCATGTCTCCTCTTACAATTACACCGTCATAAAATTCGCCAAATTTTTGCACCAATCTAAGCTTCACTATCTTGCATAATTCGTCCCTTTTTGGCAAAAGGGGTAACTTCGGTTACAACCTTTTGCCTTGAAAGGTTTTCTGCAAAACAATGCATTATGGGATCATATTTTGTAAAAATATTTTTAGCATTACTACTTAGGCTCACATTTAAAAAGAAAATCTATCCCATATGCTTGGTTTTTTGCAGGTGGCCCTTTCAGGCAAAAGGGGTATCTCAAGTTACGCCCTTTTTCCATAAAAGGGCCGGAATTTGTACACTAACCTATTTATTCTAATTTTACTCATGTTTTTTTTTTAATTATTAGTATATATTGCGAACAGTAAAATTCACTTCCAATCAATTCATCAATACATACACTGAAATTAGTCCTTGCACAAGTCTCGCTGAAATTAGTCCTTGCACAAGTCTCTGAATTGATTGATCTAACATACAACACACCCTTAAGTGTGTTTTTACTTTTTTTCTCACTAATTGATTGAATGTCAAATTTTGGTTTCCAAATAAAAGTAATCGTAAGGATTAAGATATTTTTTTTATTTGACAGAAAAGAATAATATTTATATAAAATAAAAATAGTGCTGTACTTTTCAGGAATAAAAAGTAGTACTTCAATCATCCATATATCTATTTGAACCTTGGAACTGGATATTTACATTTGACGTTAAATGGCCTTAAACTTGTGTTTTACGATTGATTGTAAAAGGCAAATACTTTTACCTATTAAATTGTGGCCATAACCATATGGTGCTAAAATGCATACAGTATTTTTTACCAAATTTAAGTTGGAAAGCTTACAATACTCTACTTTGCTAGTGTCATTAATATTACATTTGTACCCAAGAACAAGTATTGCCCCTTTACAAATTTTGTGATTTAGAATTTTGAGGAACTGGCAATAATTTTAGCTTTGATAAGGGAAACTATCATCAAGAGTACATTATTTAACGCAACTATGAACCATCTCATAATTAAAACTTACTAAGCT